>JACJUY010000755.1:170462-193821 GCA_014220935.1 Platorchestia sp. MABIK | reverse complement strand
CATGAAGATGCGAGAGTGTAGCATGAAGATGTGAGAGTGTAACATGAAGATGCGAGAGTGTAGCATGAAGATGTGAGAGTGTAGCATGAAGATGTGAGAGTATAACATGAAGATGTGAGAGTGTAGCATGAAGATGTGAGAGTGTAGCATGAAGATGTGAGAGTGTAGCATGAAGATGTGAGAGTGTAGCATGAAGATGTGAGAGTGTAACATTAAGGAGTGAGAGTGTAACATGAAGATGCGAGAGTGTAGCATGAAGATGTGAGAGTGTAACATGAAGATGTGAGAGTGTAGCATGAAGATGTGAGAGTGCAACATGAACATCAGGGAACCCAAGAGAGGATGGTGACCTCAAATGTGATGGTAGAGCTGGCTGTGGATTCAAATTCTTGAAGTATGAAGTCATTGTAAAAGTCATTAAAAAATTCTCCAAACCAAGGAGCTCTAATAAATATCGGAAATAACTTGTATTAGAGACAATTGTGTCCCGTGAATTTTAAATTTGTTGCTTTGAGCACATTGTTTACACTGGGTGTATTGGATGTACACTTGCTATACTGGATATTTCATGGGTATACTGGATATTTACTGGCTACACTGGATAATCATTGGGTGTACTGGTTATTCACTGGCTATACTGGATATTAACTGGGTAAACTGAATATTTACAGGCAATACTGGATATTTACTGGGTATACTGGATATTTACTGGCTATACTGGATATTTACTGGGTATACTGGATATAGTGACTATACCGGAAATACAGTGGAAACACATAGCTGACGTAAGACACTGGGTACATACTTAAGAAAACATTTTGTTAAAATGACAAATTTTTTTTATTTTCACTGAATCTGATGACATTTTTTTGCGTGCCCAAGTGACCAGATCGCATCAAAGTTGGGACGACATCTCTACCAAAGGCGGTGAGCCAACGGTGAAAATTTCACTAAAAGACACTCTGCGCATCACATAAAAATGCCCTCATTATGCGAAAAATAAAGTATAAACGCTATTTGCAAAAAGATTACATTTAATTATTCAGAGGGTGTAGCCTAGCGAAACGTTTTGGTATGTAGCGTGAACATTTTCATTTGTTTTCACATTTCCTGGAAGAATGTCGTTAACTCACTCAAAGTGTTTTCAATAGTGAGACTTATTCCAATCAACCTGACAGTTGTTGCATCATCTTATGCGAAGCTCAACGTATAAATAAATCACTATAAAAATCGTCAGCAAACCAAGGCAGTTGTAATCAAAATGAAAGAGTAAGACAAGTCACTGTGAATATTTATTAAAATGTTTGAATGTTTATCTACTAATCTGAATCAAACCAAACCACAAACGTTTCTGCCACAGGGCACCTTCTGGGTTAGAATTTTTCAGTAAACCTGAATTAATACGAACAGAAATCAGTCTCGGTCGTTCGAATACCGCAATGCTTCACTAATGTTATGAATTACAGGGACTAATTCTTATCCTTGCACGTTGAGGTTCTCATCAAATGATGCCGTGTACCTCGAACATCGACCGCACTCCGATAATGTGACTCCACACCAAAATCGCAATGCCTTCGAAGTAAAACACAAGTAAAACTCATCGTTTCAAGAAAAATCTTTCCCGTCCTGGCCAGCTCAAAACCTCGAAAGTACCTGAGAAGTAAATAATTTCAAGAATAATCGAGCGTGTGGACAGATCAGGCCACAAAATCCCATTAAATGAAAGAAGAGTCTTAAGATCTCAAGACAGCATGTCGAGAAAAAAAGCCATGTCTGGGACAGACAAGGCTCAAAACCCAATAAAACACAAGAAAAGTACATCATTTTAAGAAAAAACGAGCCTGTCTCAATCAGGGTCAAGACCCCATAAAACACGAGGAAAGTACATCATCTTAAGAGAAAATGGGCCAGTTTCGGCCAGGCTCAAGACCCCATAGAACACAAGGAAAGTACAACTTCATCTTAAGAAAAAACGAGCCAGTCCTGGCCAGGCTCACGACCCCATAAAACACGATCAATTACCCAGAGTCGGACTCCACATAAGCCCCAGAGGTGACCGCCAGGCACTTGCCTGTCACTGAAGAAATATGAGTTCAGCTTTTCCTCCTTAACTTCCGAGCCCTGATCCGACCAGACGTTCGAAGGTACAAAAGCTGTCTGGCGGGTGCCGCACTCCAAGCATTTCCTGCAACAAACAGTCAATGATGCTATTAGTTCCCTTATAGCGATGCAATAGCCTAGCAACTTATGCAGAGTATGTTGAGAAATTTTGCTGCCTTGAAAATTTTCTTGGAGGCCAAAGTCTGTTCCATTTTAATCAATAATTTTTATGTGATGTGAATTTGTACCTAATATGAAAGACGTCCCATTAAAATTTTTGTTGTATCAATAGCTGGTTATATTTTCTGGCCAGTAGGGAATCTAGGCACTCGAAGCTTAACAAATAATGTTGGGAAATTTCAAGGACACTTGTTGTTACGGAGGGAAAGAATTCCAATACATTTCGTCCAGTAAAGTCCCTCGTTCCACGAATTTGAACAATTAAGCTCTCAAATACCCCACGCGAATCCGATGTAATTAGTTTTTCGAGTATTTCGTAATCTTGTGCGTTCAATTAGTCCGGGCTTAATTCGATAGAATAATATACGTTTCCGGCAAATTTGGAGACTAATTTGAACTAGCGACGAAGTTCAATTCTTCGTGCATCAATGTATAAATGTAACAATGTGCGTTGAATATACATAGATATTATACATATATTAATAATATTAAATTAATTTCATATTATGATGATTCACACACAATTTTGAACACAACTATACGGACAATGTAAATATCGAATATCTTTCGTTCAAGATTATTCGAGCACAACTTTTAGGTCAGTAAATTATCAATGAACATATATTTAGATATATAATATGTTATACATATACATTTATATAATGATTTATGTATATCAGCCGAGAGTGGTAGACAATACACTGGGCAGTACGCCGACTTTCTGAGCTCTCGTGCAGGGCCGTAAAAAAGAATGAACAGAAACGTGTTTATTTTCGAAAAAGGTCATGAATTCGATACATAATATGAATGGGATCTGAATACTTCTTGATAGGAATGTCCTAAATTGATTGGGAAGCTGCTGGGAGTAGACATTAGCCATGTTTAGGGTTAAATATGGAAGTGGGGGAGACAAGTCTAAATTCTGTTTTCTTGGTCACTTTACTGTAAGCGCGAGAACTCAAAGCTTATAAATACTGCAAATGATCATGGAGAATCACTGCAACGAAAATTCTGAATGGTTTGACGTGCCTTCTTCTAATTCTTCTCAATTTCACAAGCACGAACTCAAATATCTTTAACATCGAATATCTTTCCCTCAAGAATATTTACTTACATGCAATTTTGAATACAACTATAAGGACAATCTAAACTTCGAAAAGAATTTGTTCAAGATTGTTAGAACACGGTTTTCAGGACAGCAAGTTATCAATCCTTCCGGTCATCAGCCTCCGGTCAATGGCTGGCGCAGCCCGTGGTGTCGTCTTCAGTATGTACTGCATGTCTGTATGTATGTGTGTACATATATATATATATATATATATGTATGGATGTACTGTATGTGTGTATGCATGTATGTATGTACATATATGTATATATGTATGTATGTATGTACAGTCACACAGCTTTTGGGTTGAACTCTTCAACAGTTAAATTTGTATTAGTAAAATCAACGCCATTTATTTAACTTATGAACGGTTTCATTATGATCCAGAATGTTAGCGTTATGGATTCAACTTTAACATAGTCTTACTGTAATTACCACAATAATTAAGGTTCTAGCGATGTTTCTTTGATCTGAATTCTTTGTGCAAAGCAGTTACGAAATCTTCCTTCATCAAACTATAATGAGGCGAAATTCTCGGAAGCCTTACGTGTATCGGCCTACATTCCTGCTGTTCGTGTTACAGAGATGAATTCCAGGCAATGGTCGGAATTACGAGGTGTATTGAACTTGAATTACTTCCCATTGTGGAGCAAATCAAATCGAAATGGGCGATGTTTCGATCAAGCGGCTCGCCATCAGCACGGAATTGCAGCAGAGTGAAAATCTGGCATCGCGTTACGTTCTTGTGATACAGAAATGAAGCGACATTATAAAAACTGCCGCCCAATTTAATTCTAACCTTCCGAAGCCTACACTGCCATTGGTGAAATAGCATGCAAATAAAGTAAAAGTGTACAGTTTATTTCCAACTAGCATGCAAAAGATCAATAGTTTTTGAAATCAATTAACTTTAAGATCCTGATTCGAAGACAGGATGCCCCAGAAGTCGCTGTACTTATTAGGACCCACATGTATTTGTATTGTAATATTGTATTTGTATTGCAATATTGTATATGTATTGTAATATTGTCTTTGTATTGTAATATTGTATTTGTATTGTAATATTGTAATTGTATTGTAGTATTGTATTTGTATTGTAATATTGTATTTGTATTGTAATATTGTAATTGTATTGTAGTATTGTATTTGTATTGTAATATCGTATTTGTATTGTAATATTGTGTTTGTATTGTAATATTGTATTTGTAAAGTAATATTGTATTTGTATTGTAATATTGTAATATTGTAATTGTATTGTAATATTGTATTTGTATTGTAATAGCCTGTAAAGAAATTCTACTCCATGTACCACTTATGGTTATTAAATTGTTCAAAATTGCTTGAATCGTTAAAATTTTTAAGAATGTGCGCATTGTTATAGCCTTTGGTAGCAATCTTCTTGATGTACCACTTTGTCCACTTAGGGTTAATAAATTGTTTACATTGCTTTTACGGTGTAAAATTAAAAAATGTATTCGTTGTAATCACCTTTGAAAAATATCTTCTTGATGTACCACTTATAGTGAGTTAAAAGTTTTACACTGCTTAAATCGTTTAAAAGAAAAGAAATAAGTTAAAAGGAAAAAGAAACCGGCTCAAAGAAGCTTCGCAGTACCCTGTTCTCTCTGAGCGGTGACACGTGCTGCGGTCAACCTTCCAGACGCATTTGTTCTTGCTTGGGAAGAGGAAATATTGCCCACGTGAATAATGAGCAAACCTAACGGGTCAATAATTAGAAGTTTCAGTTAATTGAGTTGCGAGGGGGCCAAATTATTGAAGTTTCTGCGCTAATTATCCTGCGAGGCGACACAGCTCATTGTCACAATAGATCAGGACGCTCCACAACTTCGCTCCGCGCTGAGTTTTTTTTCTCTTTTTTACTAAGTGTTGTATTACATTCGACCGGCCTGGGTGAATCTCATTAGTTTTGTAACGAGTCTTTCGCTACAATAATCCTTGCCGAGTGAACCCTATTAATTTTTGCAACGAGTACTAAAACAGAATTGTGTTTTCTGAGTGAATTCCTTCAGTTTTTGTAACGAGTCTTTCGCTAAAATAATGCTTGCCGAGTGAATCCCATTAATTTTATAACGAATGCCTCATTAAAGTTGTCCTTGCTGAGTGAATTGATAGGATTTTCCGTGGTCGATGTGTAACTTTATCACGAATCAAATGAATTCTAGTGACCTTCGTATACCGAATGCTGCATCACGTAAGCAAAAGCTATGGGAGCGCAGAATTCGTCTCAGCAAGTCGTTGCACCGCCGCTACTCGGGGTCATATGTAGACTTAAGCACGACTGAACAATGTTCATGTGTTTCCATATTGGGTTTGAGGGTGTGTTATGAGAGGAGACTAGGAGGGCGTTGCTTAGAATACGTTATTGTGTTTTCTAAACAGAGTTTAACCACATATGAGCGGCTGAAGAGACTACAAGAATTACCACGATGTAAATGGTTCAAAGGACTGAATGAGCGTCCTGCGTTAGCTTTTGTGTCGGGCATCGTAAGATATCCCTGGCATGAACAGCAACAAATGCAGTCGTTTTAAATTACGCAAGCATTTATTTGGACTGGGTGACAGCCTGCTCGCGAACTCGAACAATCTATATTTTTTATTAGTAGAGTCCTTTTCCATTCGCTGTTACACTTGCACACTGCTGTTTCTATCATAGGGAGTATGCTCTAGTTGTAGTCACTCATACTGTTTACCTTTATTCTGTCAGCTGCTGCACCTCACACTGCGTACCTCTGGTGAAGAGGGACTGCGTTCCAGGCGCTGTTGAGGCAGCAGACGCAGAAGCAGTGGCTGCAGGAAGGCAGGAGGGCGTACAGGCCAGGAAACTTCCGGCAGACCAAACACGGCGGCCGCTTTTTGGAGGCTTTCTCCTGCACTGAAAAAACTGCAGTCAGCGGCGCTACACTTCTACTAAAAATCGTCCTTGGCATATGCCCAAATAGCTCAGTGAGGCCCGTGCAACACAGGTCAGCACGCTAATATTCGAGCAAGGGCAGGTCCCGGCAGCATTTCAGGTGGCGGAAGAGGCCGTCTAGTGGCTTGGTCGGTTCAATCAGTATTTTCAAGCTAAAGTAACTTTCGCGCTGAAGTGGACATTTTTGCCCGAGCGCTGCGCAGCGCCATCGCTGCCGTCCAAGGGATTAATGCTCCGATTGACAGCGCATCACTCTTGGATTAAGGCGGAAATTTTTGACATGGTTGCCGTGCTTTCACCTACCTCTTTATAAGCATTGTACTGAATGTATAAAAGGGTAAAATTTACGGCAACTTTTGTTTTAAAATGATCAACATCAATAGAAAACGAGTCTGTAGGAGTACTAAATAGTTTAAGTCCATTTATGATCGTAAACATAAAATCTTACTTCTAAACAAATCGTATGAGCGTATGTAGGCTGGCACGCATGGTGCGTTCCCTATAATCTCAAGAAATCACATTCAGTATCATTTGAAGCATGATTCTAATTGTTAATGATGCGTAAGTTCTGATGGAAGATATTTTTCGCGCAAAGAGGGTTGTTGGGAAGAAGACACTTGCTTTATTCCCACAGGAATTAGAGCATTTATGTCTGACTAATGCTCGTAGGAATACTTGAAAAAATATACTTAAAAACTCATAGGACGGTGTCTGGAAGGTTAGTGTTGAGGAAAATCTGCTTTACCTAGCAGGGTTTTTTCTATCGTTTTTTTCTATTATTTTCCACTTGATAGAATTAAAACTTTTCCTGATCTTAAGCCTCAGTATAGTAATTAGTCTCCAATTGATTCGACTTGGGCAAGCTTATATTCCAAATCATCAGTATCAGTAAAGGAATAGAAAGCAGGGAAGCTTTTCATGCAAAAACTTTCTTATAAACTGTTATACCTCACAAATGAAGCCGAATGCTTTTAGCAAGCGTTACACCACCTTAGCGTCAAAGAGACGTTAGCGTAACACCACCTTAGCGTCACCGAGGCGTAAGCGTTGCCCCACCTCAGCGTCGTCGAGACGTTAGCGTTACACCACCTTAGCGTTAGGAGAGGCCTGTTAGGCTGGCGCAGCGTAAAGTGGACTGCATTGCGCCCCGCAGAGAGCCAATCTTTGCCAATTTTTGAGCGAAATTCGAGTCTTGCATTGTGTTCCGTCCCTGGAGTATTGGATCGCGTCCGATGAGACCGGCTCGGAAATGCCTGTCTGGTCCTGGCAAGATGAGCAAAACTTCGATGCTTTTTGAACGCGTCGATACGAATAGAGACGGCTTCGAGAGGGTTGAGGGCAGGAATAAGCGTTGGAGACTAGTGATGTACACAAAATGTTAATCGTCCTAATGAAAAAAAGATATTAAAATGGATTTTTTGAACCTACAGAATTAAAACAGCTACTTTGATTTAAAATGGGGACTTCTTCTTGGGAGAGCTGTCGTAGCCGGCATGCATATATCGTTGCTGTTCAGCTTGTAAATTTAAAAACTTGTGTGTGGTTTTTACTTCGAAGGTTTTGTCGAAATGAAGTCTCTTCACTCTGTTTGAGCGATTGAAGTTTAAATTAATGGTCATATACGCTGCCCAGAGTTTATATTGATTAATATAGCTAGGTAAAACGCAAGCTGTTGCATTAGGAAAAGATTAATGTCTATCATTTGTTGACTTGCATTTTACGAGTCGTTTGAAAAAAACGTAATCGCGCGAGCAGTAAATTCTGAATCCCGCTCTTAATTCCGAAACAATTACTTCAAACAAAATTTATTTCACGTCCTTAAATTTTAAAGTTATTCGTTAATGCAATCATTTACGTGTTTAGGTTTTGTAAATACTTTTTTTATTTAGGGTCGTCTGAGTTGTGAGGAGAAACGCTTAGAGCGCTCAATTCACCCGATCCTTCTCTTCGTTCGGAAGAAACATGTAAAGGGATTCGCTCTCCGATTTCCCATAACTCATTCCTGAAGTGCAATAGGATCCCAGGTTTTTTTGGTAGCGCTGAACCCAAAATGAATGCTCCTTGATTCACAGCGAGTTATTGGGTTGTTTGAATCTACTTGTTGCACTTGTCTGTGTGGAAGTAGGAATAAAAGATGCCTAACATTTGCTAAAAGATACACCCGGACGTACGATAATTTTGTTTTCATCTTGAACTAAAATATCAGGACTTTTTGTCGCATTTGATCAGATTGAAATGAAAATTGATGTAAGTGCCCGTGAACACGTTGTCAAATCCGTTATCTTTTTTATTTACAGCATTAAATAATGAAACGGATAAATCTACACACGTTACATAAAGCGTACTCAAGTTGACAGATCATTGTCGTTGACTGCATCTCATTTCTTCGACTCCATATGTTGTGGAGCTGAAGTGATGTTGGTGCGTGTGGTGACCTGACTGTTGTAGGTGTGTGTGGTGACCCGACTGTCGTAGGTGTGTGTGGTGACCTGACTGTCGTAGGTGTGTGTGGTGACCTGACTGTCGTAGGTGTGTGTGGTGACCCGACTGTCGTATGTGTGTGTGGTGACCCGACTGTCGTATGTGTGTGTGGTGACCTGACTGTTGCTCACACGACTAAAACTCAAATTGTTTTGCTTCGACTGATAACAAACGCAAAACTGGACCTTCGGACCACCACGCTGTTTTTTTCAGCGTGTACTGCGTGTTCCTCCAAACACAACAATGTTTTGAAATTCTTTAAAAATAACTCACGCGTTGACATTGGTTGCTTGCTGCTGTCGATGTGTCCCAGTGGCCAACTTTGCCTTGAAAAGAATTAGGGTATGCTCTTCGATAGAAATTATTCTCGACGCCTGGGACTCGTTTTGTGCTTTGCAATTTATTAGCGCTTTAAAATTAGTGATAGACTTGAAATTAAACTAAAAAAACGAGTGATCAACGTTGCATATATTCTGGGAATAAAAGCCAATTTTATACTTCTCATGAGTTCACCAAAAAGGTTTTTGAATACCAACTGTTTTACTGTACAAACTATTTTTTTATGTTGAAGTTTAATGTAAAGTGACAAGATAAAATTAAAATGTAATGAACACAAAATCTACACGCTTTCAAATAATAGTCAAAATTTACAAGTGTTCAATTCTACAGTTAAATTTAACTGAAACTTTTTCACAATGCACAGCGGCTTTTTTAGCCATATGGCACATGGGTAGAAGAGATGGAATCTATCCGCGAAGATAGCAAACGTAGGTTGAAAGCAAGTGGCAGTTTCAATATAATTTTCTTAATCACACAAAGAAGTATTTGCATCAGTAAACAGCACGCGATAAACAGCTCACAGCTCACTTCACAACGCCAGTCAGACACTGATATGATACATCCGTCTCCGGTGTCCTCTTACCGATACAAGAGTTGTGTTACTTGTTCGACTGGCTTGCCTTACGGACCTTTTCTCCGAAAAAAGTAATTCAATTTGGCCCTTTCTTCAGCAGTGAAGTCGATTTAAGGTTACGGTTGTCTGCTGCTCAGGGGATTTTATGGATAGATTTTAACAGTGAAACTGCTGAGTTGTACAGAAAAAGGCCAATCTGATAACCCAAGTAGATTGGCTTGCCTTACTGCCCTTTTCTCCGGAAAAAAATTATTCAATTTGGCCCTTTCTTCTGCAGCGAAGTTGATTTAGCGTTAGGGTTGTCTGTTGCTCAGTAGACTTTAGATATGAATTTTAATAGTAAAATTGCAAAAGTTTTACAGAAAGAGGCCTATCTTACAACCCAGATGTTATGCTGCTACACGTCATCAGCGGCTTATCACTTCCTGCCTCAAGTGGCAGATACTGGGGCGCCGTTAAGACCATAAAACTCTGTTTGTAGAACGCTCCACATAATGCCTGAAATTTCCTCATTGCTTCTGTGGTTCAACTTACGATTTTAACTCACCACTTTTCATTCGTTCTATTAGAGATCTCAAATTTCTTTCTAATGGCTTCCGTTGCCTAACTAACGACTTTAAACCACTCTTTATCACTCGTTCACAGAGAAGTTTGGAAATTCTTGTTTGGTCCGGAATTTTATTTCGTTCCAGTCGTTGTCCCGACCGCAGAATTTTGACTCCATAATCGTGTGGGACCACGTTTTTGTCACGTCTCATTTTACTCTGTGGACCATTTGTGCGTACTTCTATCTCTACGGTCTAAACGAAGCGATCGAAAAACAAGTTTTTATAAGAGCTCGTGTGTCGGCACATATGTCGCAACACAGCTGAGGGAGAAAGAGAGTGTGTGCGTGCGTGTGTGTGTGCGTGTGTGTGTGTGTGTGTGCGTGTGTCCAGTGTCTCCCAAAGTCAAGGTGACGGCCTGTTCCGCCTGCCCGGAATTAGAATTTTTTCCAAGTGCTAAACGAATAGAGAGGAACTGTGGCACGTGGTAGGTAATGGAGATATTTATATTGGGCATTCATGAGCTCAGCTGTGAGAGAGCTTGGTTGAAATTTCTAGAGTTCTGATTTGCACAAAGTGTACAATCATTTTAAATTTTCTGTCATATTCATGGGAAAAGAAACGGTTAGACTTGAACACTTATGCGAGCGTTTTTAAAATGAAATTTTTGAGTTTTAATTCACGATTTTGTTCGTGGATTAGCAGTATTTCGTTTTAAGAATTTTGCAAGCTGAGCATTGTTTTTGCCATGCATGTCATTAAAAACCCTGATCTCAAGCAGTGAATAATTCATCGTCTCGTTCTTGGAGCCATAATAGAGCATTACACTAAGGGTGAGACAGTCCTTGGTTCGATTCCACACCTGGGCTTGCTTTGTCGGAACAAGCAGCTCTTCTGGTGGTGTAGGAATTGGCGAAAACGGATACGAAACGGGGAGATAAAACATTCATACTCAATCAGCTTCCATTTCACTCTATCCACTTTTGCTAGAGAGCTCAGATATCATTGCGAATACAAACAAAAGGAGTTAGCACTGCAGAGTGATAGGAAACATATCCCTTTTAGATGTTTAGTCACCGTAATATAGAAGAGCGCCGCAGCGAAATGAAGGAACGGAGACGCGACCGAGGTAGCTCGCCAAGATCTACCTAAGCGGTCATATTCCTGCACCTAGTGCTGAAACATTTTCTTGATTTCCCCTCATGGTTTTTCTTCAAAGAGGCTGGGGTAGGAAAAAGCATCGCGTCTGGGCGGTCCCGGCTGAACTTGTTTTTCGCCTGCAGGACTTCGCTGAGTTAGTGAGCAGCGGAGCTAAGTGAAAACTTCCGTAAAACTCCGCTGATGACGGACTTGTGACTAACTTGTGACTTAAATTGAGACATCTTAACTCTGCTAATTTTCCTGCATTGCCTGACAAGCACAAGGGGAAAAATCAGGCAGGATTAAAAGCTTATTTTGACCAAGTGCGTCTCTTCATTTAAGATTATGATTTTAGTAAGCGCGCACCTTGAGAAGGAAGCTCACTTTTTTACCTTGAGAGCAGCAACATTCGTAAAAATTATGTAATAAAAACGTAATAGGAACACTATTTAAGATGAAAAATGATGAAAATAAATGATGAAAAAATAAAGTTGTCATAAAAAATTTTACGAAGAATGAGCATCAACAGTATGCTGTTCTGATCGTACATAGTGTTTGGCGTGGTCAATAAATTACTTCGTAGATTTAATCATAGGCACAAGCACACATAACACCAACTTATTGGTTCAAGCAATCGATCAAAATAACCAGGGATAAATAACCCCGATACCAATGTATGGACATCTGCCTATTAACACGTTAACCGCGATGGGGTAAACTGAAGTTCAATGTAGTTCAAATTTAAAATCAAATGCCATAAACAATTTTGAAAATAGCAAACATCAACTACATCATGCCTTTCTTCAGTTTTGATTGAGTATTTATGAAAAATGAGTTTATTATTACTGGTCGGTCAGAAGCATTGTGCAAATCCCCTCAGTGACCATCGGTCACGTGAAATGTGTTAATACGCATAAAATCGCGCACAGTATTCCAGCAACTGACCTTGAGGCTTCATGACGCGGTTGCCGGTCCTGCATTGGAGGTATTGGTTGGAGGTGAAGTCTGCATGCCCTCACGGCGTGCAAGTGTGGAGGCTCTCCAAAAAATGGTAGAATGAAACTGGCAGTCTAAGAACAATATTCCCTTTGAAACAAATCGCTCTTAAATATGAACATTTTTCGCTGAAAGAGTTAGAAAAATCTTCGAATCCGTGTTTGTAAAATACGGTACTGCGCGTACACAATGGATAATCTTGGAGTTTTCATAACACTAGCGCTGCTCGAAATACAGGGGACAAATTTTCAAGCAATCTACGTCGTGGTAGCGTCACTGCTGATAACAGAAGTTCTTCTGTCGGTTTGGTTACTGTGTAAGCTGTTTTTTTCCTGCGCGATTCTTCGAGTTTGAGTTGTTTTTTGAACAAAATTCGTGCGTACGGCACCATTGTCGGACAATACTGCGACGTCGTACCGACGTAAATTTGTACGACGACGTAAATCGCCCTGAAATCCATCCCCAGGTCTAAGGAATCTCAACCGAAACGATCTGATATCTCATCTCAAGTGCAGTGAAAAGGAACATAGAAAGATGCGTGTCCGGAATAGCAAGGCTTAGAAAATGTTCTCGAATATGAAAAACCGCTGAGAGTTCATACCCAAGCCTCTAACTCCTTCTCTTATTTGAAAACGTGCTTTAATTTTCAATAACTCCTCGATATTTATGGTTTGACATCCAGGCAATATTAAATGAGGCATGACAACTTCTCGACTCACTTCTTACCACAGCTGCGAGAAGTTGGACGATGCACAAAAACTACGCTTTATTGGGAAATGAATGGCTTATTTCGGTCATTGCGCGCTGGCCATTTTATGAATCGTATGTTGCAAGTGCTGTGCTATGTGTTTTGAGATCGGCATACAGCGTTTTGATATTGAAATGGATTGTATTTTGAGATCGACACACATTGTGCATTGCTATTGAGAAGCATTGTGTTTGAGGATCGAAACCCATTGTGTTTTGATGTTGACACCCATTGTGCCATGAGATCGATCTACATTGTACTTGGACGACGATACGCATTGAGCTTTGCTATTGAAAAACATTGTGTTTTGAGATCGACGTACGTTTTGTTTGTTTGCTTTCAATGCGCCATGTGCAATGGGACGGATCCATACTTGAATTGTATGATAAAGTCTTGTACTGTGGGACCATATGTGCGCTTTGGGATCGAAAGATATTTTTCACGGATCTAGCTCCTTCATGCTTTGGGAATGTAATGTGGGACTATTGAAAAATTTCAGCCAGGTCATAATGAAGGCATCGGGAACTTTGCTATTTCTGCCCTCGTTGTAGATTAAAAATTTTCTCTTTTCTTACTTGATACACTGCCTGTAAATACAGCCACGTATGTTCAAAATTATTTAAATGCTGGGGTTGAGGAGGCTTGAACTAACTTTTTTGACCTAATTTAAACATAAATCACATTACTTTTTCTCACAGACATCCATTGCATGTGCTATAGATAGTCAGATGTTTTCAGTACGTAACCATCAACGACATAATGGGATATTTCTACTCAAACATTAACTTTTTTTCCAGTTTTCAACCGCAGTTTGTTTATTAACTTCCATCAGGTAGGGACTGAGCATACAATTACAACGTTACGACCTGCTGTAGAAAACCGAGAAAATTTCAAATTTATATTAAAATACCTGAAGTAAAACGACGAAATGGCATCTTATAGGCCTATGTCAGAAGTGGTTAGGCCTACTAATATCATAAGCCTCATGTTACATCTCTCATGAACTTTGCCCGTTTCTTAAGGAGCTTCAGCACACTGATGCAGTTCTCCTTCCCTAATGACATTTTTGATTGTTAGTGGCTCAAGGATCTCAGTGGTAAGCATTTCAGTGTTTTCTGAGGTACAAATGTTTTTACGTGATAAAATTGTTAAGCCTCATTTAAAGTTATTTTCAATACATTTTTTCATTAGGAAAATTAGCGACTGCGAGAAGTATTAGTGTGAAATATCAAGTTTATTTTTACTTGTATTACAAATTTAAAACGCTCCTGACAAAAAAATTTCCCGTTTCCGTACCAGAGAAGCGCATCATATTATGATGTCTACCATCATCACTGTGAACCTACTCACATCACAACTCATCACCAAGTTTGATGTTTCTATGACATTACTGTCACCACTACGCCAATGCTACCATACTTTCACCACAGCACCAGCAACATACCAGCACAGACAACATAACATAGCACTATTATTACCACTAGTACTGTGACCGCAACTCACTTTGTTATGTATGAGCAATATCATTACATAACAAAGTGAGTGCACGAACAACACTTTACAAGTACTAACAACATATCCATTATACCACCACTACCACCACATCCCAGAACTACATTTGCACATCACCACCACAACACTAGCACTGTACAATCACAAACCTCACTTGCACAACAACACCACAACACTAGCACTCCCTAATCCCCAACACAACACCAGCACTACCACCATGGAACTATTCGCAGGTGTTAGTCAGAGTCAGGTGCTGGCGCCCCCTCTCGTCACCTACCCCCACTACCCCACACACACAGTCCCCCTTTACGATGAGTGCCTACTCTCCCTGGCGACCTTGGTACTATGCAGGGCATGAATGAACCCTTCTTCTCCCTCACACCCTTCTCCCCCACGCCCTTTTCCCTCACGATCTTGGCCCTAACAATCTTCACCAGTACGCCCTTCACCCTTACGCTCTTCTCCCTCACGCTCTTCTCTCTCTACATCGTTCGTGTTCATAAGCTAGTGCGTTTTTTCGCTTTTGGTGCCACGAGAAAACGATGTTCAAATTGCGTGATAAGTTGCCAAATTTTTTGGGAACATCACACCCAAGCGTGGCGCTAGGGGTTAGTCTGCTCGGAGGATGCGATAAACGCTCTTCTTCTCGGTTTACGTTTACGTGGTACGACAGGTGACGGTACAGGTGACGGTACAGGTGACGGTACAGGTGACGGTACAGGTGACGGTACAGGTGACGGTACAGGTGACGGTATAGGTGACGGTACAGGTACAGAGTACGCGGCCCGATAAGCCCCTATGCCTGAATGGCCGGCACTGTTACGTGTTAAGAGGCGCATGGGGTGAAGGGGGCATATGTACGCACACAGAGTAATGCAGTTCATCACATGACTAGTCTTCTGAGCGAGACAGTGTGATGTTGGCTGTTTGAGCGTGAATTTCAAAGCAGAGACAGAAATGGGTGCTTAGCTGGGGTAGCTAGGCTGTGCTACCGAAAGTTTAGCATATCTCATGGGCTTACGACTGCCATGTACAATTTATACAAGGACGTGATGACAGTGATGATGGATGTGATGACAGTGATGATGGGTGTGATGACAGTGATGATGGATGTGATGACAGTGATGATGGATGTGATGACATTGATGATGGATGTGATGACAGTGATGATGGGTGTGATGACAGTGATGATGGGTGTGATGACAGTGATGATGGATGTGATGACAGTGATGATAGATGTGATGACATTGATGATGGATGTGATGACAGTGATGATGGATGTGATGGTATAGACTACGCTCACCTTACAATTATTGTCATCGTTCGCATATTATACTCACTGCACTGAAGTTTGAATTTAAAAAACATCAAAAATTTACAACCGTGACTAGTTGATTGTGTATGAAGCTTTGCACAAACACGAATAGGTTTTTTGTTTAATTTGTACGCAATAAAAGAAGTGATGAAAGCTTGTGCGAATGTAAGAGGTGATCGTCCTCCGAAGCATTCTTCATCAGTATTTCCAGTATTTGAGATCTTTGAGTCTTCGTGTCTAAAGTTAAAAGATCCAAGAGAAAAGGTTTTGTATGTTCTTTTTCTCAATTATTTCTTTCACCAATGACGTGGCAGTTGTCTGCATGATTTGTTTAGAAATATTCAAAATCCTAGTGTTTGTAATGCATTTCCTGTAACAAATTTAGGAAACGAGGAATTTTCCCTTTTTTTATTTATCTCTACAAGATGTGACCGAAAAACAATGATGAGTGAAAAAATGTGTCAAACATGAAGCAAAATATTTCAAACGCTTTTACATTTGATTTTGTGACTTTATCGCAGAATTATTCAACCTGAGAACTTCATATTCCACGACTATTCACTCACACATGAATCTGTGAAAGCTTTTAAATTTCATCCGCATTATTATCACAAGATATTTAGTGCTCATTGCTAAGTTTACTCAACTAGAACTATGTTTGTCCAGATTTCATTTGAGTAATCTAAATTTTGGTATGACTCTCAGGAGAAATTTCCCCTGGTGACGAGTTACTGGATAAAAGTTGACTTGGAATCAACCGGTTTGCTCGAGTTCATTCCAGAATCAAACGTGGGTTCGGCCGCTCATGACTAATCGCGCCGACCATTTTCCTTAACAAGCAACAATAACTTCAGTAATCGACCCCATACACTACAAGTTGAACGCACCTGTCAGACACGCAATTTAATAATGGCTCAGGTCTGAAAGTTCAGCGCAAAAGCAATACTTATTACTTGTCCAACTCTGACGCTCAATCTTCGCCACGGTTTGGCCGTGACAGTCGAGCTGCGACTCGGAAACATGAGCAACTGCACACAAGTCCAGGCGTCACAAGCGCTGAAGTCGCGAGGTGATTTTTTCAAGAGTGACTTCAAGCAGAAATCCTTAACAACGGCACAGCACGAGTGTAAGAGACGGACATGGGAAGTTGCTTTGATATTACGACCTGATTACGATGAACAGTTTAGTGCTGGGTCTGATGGTCGCTCGAGAAGTTGCGGAACTTATTTGGGCAGGTAGTTATACTCAAACGTGTCCATTGTACTGGGATTAATTAACAATCTACTGTTGTATCGTTTGTTGTGAATACATCGTTTAAATTGTTTAAGTGTTGTTGTCTAGGCTATCGGAGTGTGCGGCCATGTTGAATTGATTCTTTGCAGTTGTGGAATCTGGGCAAACTTACGGCTTAATTTTCTGTAGATTTTTATGGAGGTCTTAAGGTCTCCATTTTATTGTGTCTTTGACAGACAAGATATGGCGAAATCGTACTTACGGTTCCTTAATTTTTTAAAGCACTTCCACATTCAATGTTGTAACAGAATTGCATGCAGTAAGTTACAAAACTAACCAGTCGACTAATTTGATAGAAACTTTAAAGGAATTTTGACACGAATGAATGGAAAAATCCCGAAAACTTACATGGGTAAAACTTAACTATTTGAGGTTATGTAAGACGACTTTCAAGTCTTTCTCATCTTTTGTCGCCTGTCCAACTCGCAGCGCTTCTTGCCCTAGCACAAGATACCCAAATAACAAATTAAAAATAAAAATAACTAATAACTAATTAATAATAAAAAACTAGGAACTAGGTAATAACAAATTACTAATATCTAATTAATAACTAAAGTAAGTAATTAACTAACTATTAATAATAATTATCTTCATCTCGTTATCACAATCCAATGCTGACACTTTAGTCGAGGGAACTTTATCGCGAACATCACAGTTATGGTTGAGCTCCGAACTGTTCATTTTTTCTTGTACGTTGTCCAAGTATCAGTGTTACAAGCAGAACTTTTTTACTTTTGCGCTGAAGTTTTCTAAATTCACGGCAGCTTACGACGAACAAACACTACTTCAGACACGTAACGCATCATTCTGATGTGGAATTTTTCAAGACTTTTTTCAAAAAACAAAAAAAAAAAAGCTCAAAACTATTTTTCCTTTCAAGTGTAATAAAAAATTTTACGCAATTTCCTCCAGTACTGTATTTTGCTTGCTTCTTTAATTTTCTCTTGGAACTTGAATTTCTGTTTTTCCACAAGCCGTGACCGCAAAATTGATCTGATTCTCGCTCTAGCCAAAAATTATCCGCTAACGGAGCCTCAGACTGCGTAGTTCTGTCGAGAACCTGTTGTGTTTGTCAGTGTGAGAACGCATTTGGCATTTTGTTGTTTCGACGTTTGATAAAGTTTTAGTCTATTAACATCACAGCTCAACAAATTGGACCATACGTGAGAAATTTTTCCAGTTCATCAAGCGTTAAAAGACGAAGGAAATTACTCATCATATTCACTAGAACAATGAATCAATTGAATTCCTTTTCACTGCACATTATTTTATGAAAAGCAGCGTTTCGATGCACGAACAACATATTCAGGCTGAGAAAATACAGAATACGTTTTAGAGTCACGGTGATAAAAATGTTAATCAAATGCAAAATCAGATGATAAAATTTAAAGTTGCATAAAATTGTGTGCAAATTAAAATTTGTACAATAGTAAAATTATTTCCTTTTAAAGGCTGGCCTGAGCAGACAGTGGTTTGTTCGCCGGCATAGATCTGCCAGGCGTAACTTTCTTGCATTGCTCCACTTAAGTTCAAAGTTACCAGAGTTGGAACAACTTCAATGCTTCGAAAATCTCCAGAACTCAAAACAAGCCACTCTAACGAAAGCTAGATAGAATTCAAAGCTTTAAATCACACGGAAGTTACGTTCCGTCTTCAGCCAAAGAGATTCGTAGCGATCATTGAGTGAATTTTAATACATGTTACAGTAATTGGTTTTTGATTGATAAATAATACATTTATAAGAATATGCTATTTCAACTCCATAATTTTTCTAGCCACCTTACAAATTTAGCAAATAAAATACTGTAGTGGTGCTTTCCCGGCAGACAATGCACTGTGTGTTGTTGTAGTTGGCTTTTGTGAATAATAATTTTTTTTTTTCTTAAATTTTCCGACAGTCCCAATCAGGTTACAAAGACAGCACATCGGAGCTCACCCGTGAAAATAATTATGGAACCAGAAATAAAATAATTCCACGCGAGAACATGGAAGCATCTGCTGGCAGTTGAAACCCGGCAAGTCGTGTCCACTTGGAACAAATCGTTACAGTCTCCAGCGCAGGTGCAGACTTCAAGTCTCCAGACCTGTTCTGCCAAGTCCACTCGTCCTCCCGCACACGGGCGTGAGCTGTGCACCGGCACGAAGGGTCTGAGATACCCCTCTTTTGTCGGCCCTTGTGCTGCTGTGCGTGGTGGTGAGTGGCGAGCACTCAACACGCGTGTTGGTGAGTGGCGAGCACTCAACACACGGGTTGGTGAGTGTCAGTGAGTGATTGTATTTGCTAGGTGGGAAGGTAATTGCTCGGTGCTACAACAGCTCAAACTCAGAATTCAGTTTCGACACGGAAAATGTCGACTAAAATCTACCATTACTTGAAGGTAATTGTAAGACCTAAATTTAAGAAGCATTCAAGAAGATTGTGTAGCTTAAGAAAAATGTAATAAATACTTCAATTGAATTGTTGTTAAATAAAGGTTATTATTCATAGAATGAACTTAAATGATGCTTTGTTGAATTTAATTTTTGTGATGTTTCTATTGTAGTTTATAGAACAAAACATCTGCAAAAAGTATGATACTTTGTTCTACATTTAAGTGAAGTGCATTTATCACAAATGTGTTCCACGGAATTTTTTTATAAATCTCGGCTAACGAGCCATTAACTGTATTTTACTTAATTTCGAACAAAAATATGTTTCGAATACAGTGCATGACTGAAGCTGAACTCAACAGTAGAGTCATACGTCTTGGTATCACACCATATGGTGTACCAAATAATGTACTCATTCTTTGACTGACGATGACTCATGTATTTTTATAACCCAGTACCAACTACGTTTTTTCATTACATTTTACAATCTTCAATCGAATATTATTTTTCAATTAACCTCATATTTAATACTTAACTTACCATAACATACATGAGTACTAGGCAGTCAGAAATGTAACACATTATATGGGACACCCTGTACCCCGTGCGAGCTGTATCTGCCCAGCCTTCAGTTCACTTTTATTGCCGACATTGGCGTCTCCAATGACCAGGAAGTGGCGCGCTGTTGTGATAGCTCAACGCCAGCATATTTTGTACGAAACTTCAGCCTTCAACTCTGCATGTTTCTCAATCATGATTTGCTGATTAATGGAAATTTCTGAGTTTTCACACAGTTACTGACGGAGTGACCTGGGCGACCTGTTGCTGTATAGAGTCGGTTGCCTGACTGGCGGACGTACAAACATGGCAAACAACGTTATTTTCGTGTTCGTAGTTTTCTATTTATGAAAATGCATTATTTGCTCCTCTAACTATGAATTGTGTGAATAATTTAGTTCCAAATGTATTTTTTCTGGATTCTTTTAAAGAATAGAAAACAAAATCAAGGAGAAAATGTGAGGTGCCGAAGTTCCTTAGACTAAAGCGATGATTTCTATTTTAACTATAAGTGTCCATCATGTATACACAGAGAAAGTGAATAAATCACTAATGGTAATGAAACTAAATTTTATGTTACTAAAGAGTAATTTAATTTAAAAACACATGTTTAAAAAGCCATTAAACAATCTAATAAAGTAGAAAACTAAGTCACTAGTCATCATCTATACTCAAATATCTATGGAATATTACAAATATTTGAAAACAATGAAGGCATTTTTAACAAATTTGCATGCGATACAAATAAGCCTGAATGTGAATTATTTTTTTACACGAAAATTAATTCGAGAATGCGTTCATATTTTTTCCATAATAATATCATTAGTGAAATTCGACTCCACCTAACACGCGCCACCACCATTACGAACACGTGGCCATCCCATGCAGGCGTAGATAATGTGTCCTCATCGTAAAAAACGAGAAGCAGCAGCCAAAATTTCTCGCATTTAGTCGTCGTCTGCTGAAGAAGATCTGTAAGTTTCCAAATCGGCTCAGAGGCTCCAACACTCCCGCGGCTCTCATTAAGACTGTTAAGAAAATGACAAAGATTGATAGGTTTTTCTCTCCCAAGCAGTCATGGATAGAGAGGTCACATGATCAAATTCAAGTCAAGACTTATATTCTAAACGTTCCCAGCCCGCGCAGTTCTTCAAAAACCGAGTCAACATAGCAGACTGTTTGAGATTTGCTAATAGAGTTGGTCTTCCGAGAAGCTGTTAACAGAAGTTGTGTGTAGGACTGATGGTGAACGCAACACTTACAAAAAACAAAATCTGACCTCCGCAAATTCAGAAGAGAGGCGAAACTCAAAATCATGTCAGAAACAAGGCTCGGGAGGCAAAGTTCGGGGTAGCAAACGTGTGGTGAGAAATGACAGGAACTTGTTTTTTATTAAGTTTTTTCCTCGGCTTCTTAGGCGCGTGTAAACAATCTTAAATTGATTCTTAACGAACTAAGCCATGAAACAAATACGGCAGATGGGCAAAATACGAAACCGATGTTTCTAGAAGAAAAAGCCGACAGATAACTTGCTCAACCGTTCCCAAAAATACGGATCGAGAAAAATTAAATGAAAAGAATGTGTAATTTCAGTCGTTTGACGTTCCTAAGAACATAAGCAATGTTGTTGATGTTAATAACATTCAATGATTGAGTTATCACGAGTTGGAGCTCTCGCTGGTGCGGTTTTACCCATCTATCAGAATAGCTTTTGTTTCAGGATAATATTCTATTTCAATCCACAATCTGATAGATGGCATAAAAATTCAAAAGAATGAACGCATAATTGCAGAGAAGGGAAGATAAAATGATTCAATAAATGTTTTCGATCTGAGGCCCTCATTACGGGCCCCGACACAGCCTGTCATGTTGCCGAACATCAGTACACATTCATACCTATTTGTTAATTTTGCTATCGAGCATAGACAGTTGTTATTCAACGTTCGTGTTATTTTATGAGTAGGTTAGCTCAATTTAAAATTTGGGAAGCTGCACATCTTTCTGTTGATGAGAATTTATTTTATTAAAACAAGGCTGGGAGAAAGTCAGTTCACTCCTGAATGACCAAGAGATAAATTCAACAATAACGACGTTATTCAGCAACCATGACTCGACGATCTCACGCCGTATGAAAAATCTAAGTATGAAAATGCATTATTAGCCCCTCTAACTAAAAATTGTTTGAAAAGTTTTTTCCAGAAAGAATTCTTCAATATCCTTTCGAAGAAAATTATACGAAAATCACTGAAAAACTTTGTGGTAGCGAAGTTCCTTAGACCAAAACGATGATTTCTATTCTAACTATAATAATTGTTCATCTTGTAAGTCCAGTGTTTATAAATACATTGTCCGTGCAATGAAATAAAATTTTACATTCCTCAAGAGTTCACTTAATTGCAAAAAACACTTGTTCTAAATGCCTGTATTGAACTGGTTTTGCTTCATTATGAAGATAATCTAATAAAATAGAAATTAAAGTCATACGTCGCCATCGAAACTCAAATACCTAAGATCTATGACAAACATTTGAAATAAATGAGGGAATTTCTTAACAAACTCACTAGCGATTTGAATAACTCCTAATGTGAATTAAGTTTTTAAACGAAAATTAATTCGAGAATGCGTACACATTTTTTGCATAATAATATCATCACTGAAATACGCTTCCACCTAACATGCGCCACCACCATTAAGAACACGTGACCATCCCATGCAGGCGTAGATAATGTGTCCTCATCGAAAAAACGAGAAGCAGCAGCCAAAATTTCACGCAAGTAGTCGTCGTCTGCTAAAGCAGATCTGGAATGGTTTCAAGATCGGCTCAGAGACTCCAACACTCCCGCGGCTCGCAGTAAGCCTGTTAGGAAATTGACAATGATTGATAGGTCTCTCTATCCATGACCGCTTTGGAGGTCATGGATAGAGAGCTCACGTGATCAAATTCAAGTCAAGACTTATATTCTAAACGTTCCTAGCTTGTGCAGTTCTTCAAAAACAGTCAACAGCACAGACTGTTTAAAATTTGTAGTTAGAGTTGGTCAGGAGAATAGGTGTTAGCTGACGTATTGTGTAGGACTGATGGTAATCGCAACCCCCACATGAACCAAAAACTGATTTCATCAAATTCGGAAGAGTAGCAAGACTCAAAATCTCGTCAAAACCAATGCTTGG
>JACJUY010000755.1:118940-151289 GCA_014220935.1 Platorchestia sp. MABIK | reverse complement strand
ATACACGAAGCAAGGATACACGAAGCAAGGATACACGAAGCAAGGATACACGAAGCAAGGATACACGAAACAAGGATACACGAAGCAAGGATACACGAAGCAAGGATACACGAAGCAAGGATAAATGAAGTTAAATACTCACCGCAAAATCATGTCAAATATTTATAGATTGCGTGAAATATTGAATGATTGAGTTGAACACTCATTCTTAATGATTGCGTTAAGTATTCATTGTTAATCAATCATCAGACGTGCTGAATGCAAGAAAAATTAGCTGGCATTATTTAAATTTAGTTCCACTCGGTCATGCAGGATTCCTGGTAAACCTTCACCTGTCGGACATCATTAATTTCTACGACATAAGATATTTTTACGACAGAAGTTCCTCTGAAAAGCGCACTTGGAACGATTACATCGTCAGTAATTTGGCCTGCGGACGCGGGGCTCGAATTTTACCTAGAAACTAAATCAAATTTTACCCCGAAACTAAAGGCATTAGTCTCATTCAATCAAGTTTTTAACGGGAACTTTACCGCTTACGGATGGGAACACAACATTTTCTTTGGCCTAAAAGTAAGTTATTTCGCTGTTTGAAGAGGTGCGCCGAGTGTTTTGTAGCAACACAGATCCATCTCCCTCGTTGCGGTTAAGTTGGAGTTCAGGGAAAGTTTTCCGCAAAACTTCATTGTTTCTTTCGGTCTTGTACTCGTCTGAGTAACCTTGGCTTGCATGCCATGAATAACTTAGCATTGCATTAAAATGGAGTCTGCTGCAGATGATCTCTCGAGGACGCCTCGAAGAAAAAGTTCTGAGTTAAGAAAAACAAAAGCGTAAGTTTTGGGACCACGTTCAGGAGCGAGGATCTGTACCCCTGACCTTGTGAACGTAGGCTATTATACATTTTTGTGCTTGCTGGGATTTTTTGAAAAGAATTGCAGTTTGAGGTTTATTTTAAGATGAATCCTGTATTTCTAAAGTTTCACGGAATATTTTGATTATCAACATAATTAAGCACTGCATCACATACACCCACGTACGATTGTTATGTGCTTTGAGTTGGCGTTGAGTGGCAATGAAATTTGTGTTCTGTTGAGGTTACACGCGGAAGCAACGTACAAAGTTAAAAAATCTTGTTTGAATTAATTTAGTCTAAGTTTATTCTCTGCAATGAAACTGAATTTTTTTTAAAGAAAATTGAGTACTGTAATTCCAACAAATAAACAAGTGTGAGTTGTACAAAATACTTCCAATTAATAACATAATTTCAGTACGTAAAAATTTGAAGGACATCCGAAACTTTAAGCTTACGAAAATCAAAAAGTTTACACATAAAGCTAAGTTCAAGGTGGATGAGGACTGAAACATGAAATGAAAACGTCAAGATTCGCAGCAAAATAAAGCGAACGGCCCAACAAATTGCGGCGGAACAATTGACCAGGAAAGTCAAGTCACGGACAGGCTCAGGAATGCCCGGCAAAGAAATAAAAAGAGCAAACATTGTGGCCAACAAGCGCCGTGTCCTACCAGCCGGAGCCGAAGTTATGACCCCATAAATGTCACTTATCATGCCATTGGTCCGAGTGTGGGCCGCACGGCCCAAATATTGTACACCCCCAGCAAAATCTGCCTTCTTTCTTTCACCTGACATGAGGAATACATTCCTTCAGTCCTGGCGTTCTGCTTTTTTTCGTTCAACCGACCTGAGGAATTTGGGTAATAATAACGCCAGAGCTGAAGAACTTATGCTAAGCTCGACAGGCGTTGTCTTAAAGTAAATTTTTTTGTGCTTAGCTCGACAGGCGTTGTCTTAAAGTCTTGTTCTACCTCGCCTTTTTTATACTTTTATTTTAGAATGCATTGTCAATAGGCGTAATAAGTAGATACTTCACTTGCTTTTTCATTCAAAGAAATTCACTTTCTGAATCACTAATGGAATGTGCGCTCGATGCATTCAATGTACATTAAAATTAAATCATAAAGAATATAGAAAGTGCATAATGGAATGCTCATGGATTAATTTTGTATGAAGTTAAATTGAATAATTACTTCATTCTAAGTTATACGGGCGTAAAATTTTTTCGTTTTGGTACATTAAGTGTTTCACACCGTCGTAGCTTCAACATTCACACTTGTGCCCATGCTGGATGGGTGACATTGTTTCCGCAGGTACGCAGGTGAACAGGTATGGGTGTTCGGACTTAGTACCAAACCATTACCCTGAGCTCATAATACTACCCTACCCTTCCCTCGGTACTAGGTAACTTCTAACTACCACAAAGTCGAGGCTCTTGATGCGTGTGACGCCAGTTTTCGTCTTTTTTAAATTTTTTAGTCATACTCATTTGAAAGATCATTGTTGAATAGTTATAATAAATTGTGCTCATCTGCATTTTGTCAATATTTCGTTGGGGCTGCGTCTTCGAGAGCCTTCCTTCCCAAATATGGGTATAGACCTATTGAAATGTTTGAAGTATATGTATGAATAAACGACGGCCATACGGTAGGATTATGAAGGTGCTAGCATTTTCTTGTCTTACCTATGTGGAACGCATGTGACCATGACAACGAAATGCCTGATATTGATAAGTATACGAGTATCATCATAGGTTTGCATGTTTGTGCATTTAAGCCATACCTATATGAAATATACACGTTTTATACAAATCTGGAAGGTGAGCAGAGTAAGTGAATAAAGCAGCCATGTAGTCCTGATATTTCTCGTCCGTAGGGTTTATTGATCAGCACATGTATCTACGTATATAGATGTGTGAGCTGATGTATTTAAGCTATATACGTATATAAAATATGTACATTTGTACATGTTTTTTTGCAAATCTGGATAGTGAGTGAAGTAGCCATGTAATCCTGATACTTCTCGTCTTTAGGGCTGCTTGTTGTGAGGATGTTTGAGTGGCGGCAACGCTCGTACGACGTGCAGTTCTGATGTTGTAAAAAGAGGCCGATCATAAAGGAGAAATGAAACCAAATGGTAAATAGTATGAATCAAAAATACAAAGAAATTATTACACAGGGAATATTAATGGTTGTATTGTTTTGAAGTCTCTCGTTCGTTCATAATGGCAAAAAAATATTAGGGAACGCGCATTGGCTAACGAATAATTTGGTTATAAATGCAATTATTCCTAGGAAACAAAACTCTTGCCGATACATAGGATTCGCATTCAAATTCATAACGCTAAACAAAGGTATTTATCATCATAAACCTGAGAGGGGTTTCTATAAAAAACGCAAGTGTAAGGCGTTGAATCTGAAGATTTAACTTCACTGTAATCCCTTCACTAACGAAAAACACACATCAACTAGGTTTTACTAAAATTGTGTCTTTAAAAGCATATTTCAGCATAATTTATTTGCGTGGCTATAGCGTTAAAAAATCTCTGGTGTGACTGTACGTCAAAATTAACAAGATAAGAAAAGTTTGCGAGGAGTCCAAATATCTTCGGTGGAGTAAGACCAGCGCCAGATGAAGTATCTCTTCACGGATTCAATCTTGACAGCAACTTTTCCATGAGAATTCCGTGAAACTTCTGCTGCACTGATTGAAATTGATGAGACAATTCAATGGCAGCGATCGACGAAACCTCGACAAATTCTGATGGGTTTCTCGAGACAACAAAACTTTCTACGGGAAGTGCGGAATGGAAAATTCGCGAGCCTATTTCTGGGGAACAGCCGAGGCGTCGAGGGTATTAGGAGGCAATTTAAACTTTTAAAATTACCATATTAGGGCTCGTTCTTGTTCTACAAGAGCGAAAACCCTGATGTTACACTAAAGAGTATAGGAAATGATATGAGAGAGACAATGGCCATGAAAATGTAATATCTATGTTTTTAGTTGTATTTCAACTTCCCGTGTCCTAAATACATCAGTTTCAGTATCAGCAACGCGTAGCCACGCACGCAGACAGCGTGTCCACGAAAAATGCAGCCATTGATTTCCTGCATCTAGGATGCAATGCATTCTTTGGTGCTTATCAAGCTGTATTTTGAAAGGATAAAAGCTAAGAAATGTATCAAAATTCAACTATCGTATGGGATCATATATATGTAATCCATACGATAACAAGAACCGCGTCCGTCCGTCCGTGTGTCTGTCCGTGTGCCACACCCACCAGCAGAAAGTGCGTGATGAGCGTCTCTGTAATACAAGCTTCATCAACTCCACAATTTTCGGTGTATTAACACAGCAGATTCAGAGTCGGAATGAATATCACGTGCATTAGCAGGTTAGATTAGCTTGTATAGAATATCAGCAGACTTAGCAAAGTATAGGAAAGCCATAGAATAGCTTGGGAAATCATGGGAAAGCCATATTGCAGCTCAATTGGTCCGATATCTAATCCTGTCATATTTTGACGGGCCGTGTGCACTAGTATCAATAATATATAGAATCTGAGGGCTCATTATCCGAGGTATTTCTGTATTTCTGCTTATGTGGCTTCACTATAGGCATCATTCGAACGCGTGGTGACCTCTGTTACAGTACATGAACCGGTACTGCGAATATTGTATCTGCCTACACACGATCATGTATTCTGCTATCGGTTTTAAATAGTGCATCTCTTCAGAAATTTTTCATCGCAACTTTAATTTAATGATGTATTCACTATCTTTTTAGTTCAGCATATTTTTGGAACATCGAGGATTTCATCTGGCATTTCATCCAAATTTTGACTCGAATAAAAATCAGTTTTCAAGAAAGCATCCCTACACATGATAAAAAATTATACCAAGTTGCCTTCAAGTTTTCAGTGAGCGTATTTGTGATGTTATGATTTAATTTCTAGAAATGGTAGCATCATTTGCAAAATTAAAGACAACAATTTCAGGCAATGCAGGCAGGGCACTTTCAAGAAAACATTCAATTCAGTTGGATTAGAACCGACTTTAAAAATTTATAAAATGAAGGAGGAAAAATAATTGAGTGACTATATCCGATAAGTTTCTGTAAAAAATCTCATCAGAACGACTTGGTAGACTTGCAGCATGAACTTCTCTTTTCTACGGCACTGTTGAATTTAACTTGTAGGATTTTTTAATGCTGAAACAGATGCTAGTCTAGTCTCCATATATACGTAATTTGCAAGAAACCTTTCCCCTATCTAATGACTCAGCCAATCCGAGTTAAAAGAAATCCTGCAGTTCTATAAAAATTCTTCATTTGAGGATGTTATCGTTCCAACTCCATTTGTAAAAACGCATCAGTCTATTCCAATTTCGTTAAAAAATTTCAGAACCACTATCATTTCGCTGGAAATGCCATTTCTGCTCCGCTGACAATAGCAGCAGACAAAGTGATGTTTCCTGCGGACCGGAGTCATACTTTACTCCACCGTCCGCACGCCTGCCGAGATCCTGACGCTGGAGGAAAGCATTCATTCACGTGCTTCCGAGCCAAAGGTTGCTCGATTGACCTTTTTACCCGCTCAAAATCCCCACTTCTGTTGTTTTTACAAATAAAATTTAACCGTGAAGACGTCTCATGATGAAACCCTTCGGTGTTGCAGAGACGTCTCTGTTGTGACCATAAGGGTTGCCGTTTACTGACTGGTTTTCATGGGTAAATTTCATTTGCAAATGCCTCAAGCTGAAGTTTTTCGCCCAAAGCGGCCAGCCAGTCTGAAGATTTTAATCCGGATCAGAGATAACCAGCGCCAGGGCGCTAAAGCTTTAGTTTTCAACTGTAATGAAGAACACAGAGATTAACTTTCACAAATGAAAGATTCCCATTTGCTACTGTTCTTCGTTTGTACTGAATAGATTAGGATGCTGGTGATTTCTTGGCTTATGTGAGCTTTATCAAGCTAGACAATATGCGAATCTCGGTTCATTATTACTTGAGTCATTTTTAAGCAAATACGGTAAAAGTAGGCGAGGCTTAGATCAGTTCTACCGTTTGCCAAACATTTTCATCATCATCATCTCGTTATTCCGTAGCAATGGAATGAAACAAAAAAACATTAATTGACCAATATTAACGCTATTACCGTGCAAGTTAAGTTACGAAGTCTGCTTATTTACATGTAGCTAAGCAAAGTCTCAAAATAGGAATTTACGGGCCGTGACACTCTTGGTGCGATAGAAAAACTCTCATGAAACGTCCACTGCAACAGACGCATTGGATACTAGGTAGCTTTTCGATAAAATTTTGAGCAAACTTTGAGATTGAGAGACGAATGGATTGGTCCTTCGGATTATCTATGACCACTGCTGTCCTGGATAAATTTTTACCACTGTTATCCTGAATAAATTATTGCTACTGTTGTCCAGAATTATTACCGCTGTTGCTCATAAATTATTACCGCTGATGTCCACAAGTCATAACCTCTGTTGTCTAGAATTATAAGCACTGTTGTCGAATAGATTATTTCCGCTGTCGTCCATGTAGGAAATAAAATTGCTCGACAAGCGCCCTGAGACAGCGTCTCAATTTGCTCCGTGACTTGTGATCATAGCCTGCAGATATGTGACGAGTACAACGGAGTTGGTTGTAATGTTACCTGCAACAGAGTCAAATTCAAATGGTATTGTAGCGCATCACCATCGTTCAACGTTTTTTGGATTGATATTTTGTACACAAAGGCAAGGTTTCTAGATAAAGAGAGCATGTACTCGTAGAATAAAGGAGAAACCTCAGTTATCGATAAGACTGCATACTACAATATTCTGTGTAAGTTCTCTACTTCTATGTCTCCTACTTCCTTCTTCTCCTATTTGTGCCCAAGTTGAATGGAGACAGGAACTATTCAGAGAGAAACATTTATCACATAGAAACATTTTATCGTAATTTATTTTTCACAAAATACGTGTGCAGCTCTTCAGGATCCCTAGACGACGTTGAGGGCTTCCAGGGCAGTTATTTATCGATTAGAAAAGAAGGTTTTATTGTATACCTGCGCTCCGAGGGAAGTGAGGTGCAGTTCTTACTCTATGCTATTCCTACCAAGCTGGCGGAGATTCGTTACTCACTGACTGCGTAGGCTGCTTTGCGTAAGCCAAATGTATACTCTTCCTACAAAAACCTTGACCTGGACACCTCGTGTGTCCGACAGACCAATGCTCTCTTCTCCTATTCTTTCCCAGACACAATATTTTCAGGCCAAATGGTGGAGGATGTGATGAGTATTTGCGTACATTCTATCGTCGTGGAGTAAAACTGTAACGAACCAGCTCTCTTTTACTGAGCTAACGTGCGCATCGAACTCATTACTTTGCATTTAGGTAACGGGAACGTAATAAATGAACAGCGGCAACACTAATGTGATATCTAAATCCGAGAGACGCCCGCGAGATTACCTCCATTTGGCTTAAAGGAGAAAGAAAGACAGTGAGATAGAGAGCTTCGGGGCGCTTCTGCAAGTCTTCTGCTGCTTTTAGTGGTCGTTAGTGCTACATCTAAAGCATTAAACTCGGAAATGGTGTAACCAATCGCATGAAAAATAATTCAAACAGCCTAGTTTGCGAGAGCAAAGACGTGGCTTTACATTCGATGTACTAATATGGAAAGTTCCCTGCAGGCTGCTCCTGAATTTTGTGACGTGCATTCAGTGACGGATGGGAAGCTCTCCGACATGTCTGCTTTTAATAAAGCATTCAATGATGACTGCCTCCGTTACTTGATTAAGTTGACGAACTGGAAGTGCCCGCTCCTGATGCTAACATTCTTGGTAATTACTCTACTGGTAAAAGCTCTCCTGATACTAAAAACGCTCATGATACTTCTCTTGCTGATACTAAAGCTGATACTAAAGCTCTCCTGATACTAAAGCTCTCCTGATTCTAAAATGCTGACACTAAAGCTTTCCTGAAACTAAAAATGCTCATAATACTTCTCGTGCTGATAAATGTGCTTGCAATAACAGTTGTTTTCTGGTGCGCTTACAGTGGCGATACTTTTCAATGAAAAATGCGTTAGATGAAATAGACTAGGATCAGGATGAAGGAATAACTAACGATGAGTCCTAGGTGATGATCCTATCAGAACGTGAATCAGTAGTGGATATTTATGAAATGGCAACATTTATTTCTGACAATAACTGGGAACTAAAAAATTTAGCTCTCAGCACTCACTCAATATAACGAGCCTGGTGGTTACTGTCTAAGGAATTGTTTCCGTTTAAAGTCCCATTTTCTTCAAATTACCCTTCGTTAAAAAATGAGTTTATTTCGAGACTTTCTCTGTAGTTTCCTGATTAGAAACTTTATTCTCGCGTCTGATCTAAGAGATTTATTTGCACTGCAGTTTTTGAGAGGCAACTGCTTGAGAGGTTTTTCGCCAGGATTTGCTAAAGAGAATTGTAATAAAAAATTCAGCTAAATCTATTAGACAATTTTAAAGGTGTTTATCATTTTATTGTTTCTTATTTCGATTTTACTTCTCACTGGTGGTTTTTGGTGCTAGCTTTGTTGAAAATAACTTAAAAATAACTATTCAGGCACAAAGGAAAATGTTGCACTGAGGAAATTCAGGATAAAATTATCACTCTCAAACATTGTTAGAAATGAACATCTGAGAGTGAACTCTATATTCTTTAACAACTTCCACGAATAAACACTATAAATACACACGTAAAAATTTCCTTTCATTTCTGAACATTTTACCACGCAGGAGGAAATGCACAATGGATGCATTAATATTTTTAATTTTCAAAAAAAATGATCGTATGTCAGCTCTATTTTTCATTCGCAGAGGAACAGCACCGAAAATTGTCTCTACTACATTTTACTCCCAGACGAAACGGTCTATCTCTACTAACGGACTTTAACACTCCCAAAGTATATAACAACCTTCCCCAGAACATGAAGAGAGAGTCTGCTTTTGTGGAATTAGATTCTCATCTCAAAAGGAATTAATCGCAGGCGGGAGAAGCCTCTCTCGAGGCGACGGCTTAAGCAATTTAGAACACCATAAAGCGCCTCTGAAGCGTCGCCGTCATCATATTCCTCCACTTTACTCGAGGGACGTCAAAAAGATTATTATTTGTGGTCTGACGCACCATTTTTCTAGCTTATTAGAGCTGTTATGTCTCACTCGTGTTCTACGGAAACTGATGCGTTGCTTGTTTTTCTCTGGGGTATTTGTTGCGTTGTTAAGAATGTTTTCAGATGTTGACATCGTTCCGGTCCTAGTTTTCTAAATTCTAATTAACTAAATGGTGTTCCAGCAGAAATTATTTCTCATTCATTGAAGCTGAAAAAACAGGCTGTGTCTTTTAAAAGCATACACTTAAAAATTCATCTTAACGTTGGCCACGAAATGATCTCCTCAATTACCAAAATTCATTTGACTGAGAACTTTCTAGCCACACCATCCAACCAAACATGCGTCATTGGCTCAAAATAATGCATGGTCTATTTAATATTTTTCCATACCTAGATACCTTGCTGCCTACTTCTCGTATGACAGCGAACACACGCAACGCTCATGTTGAAATCTGTGCACCAACTGCATACATTCGACTCATATTTGACGTATACGTGTCGTACTAGCCACGTGTGTGCCAAATGTACGAGGAAATATCGCTAAGTTGTGACGGTGATAGCATCATGCTCCTATCTTCTCAAAATAAATGTTTAACCTACCGGATCAAGTGAGTACTTCTCATGGAATAACTAACATCCATGTCTAACTTTTTTGCCACCTGCATGAATGTTTTTCGCCGCCTAAGCGATTTAATCGCTTGAATCGCTTAGGCGGAGAAAAACCTGCATGTAGGCGGCGAAAAAGTTAGACTGGGATGTTTTATTTCACACGAAACACATGCGTTGTGTGTTTTTAATCATGTGCTCAGCCAAACATGAATGAGCTCGAAAGAACAGGGCTGGAAAAGAAACGTTAAGCACAAATGAAATTTAAAATAGTGAATGACATGAAAAAAACAGTTTTCCTAACAGATCAAATTAGCGTAGAATAAAATTGAAAACAGCGTTAGAACTTATTTAATCGTTAACAATTTTAGGGAGGAGGGTAAATATTTGAGCTGATTATGAGCAAAAACTTTGTTCTAAGGGAATGTGGCCCGGTGGGCGGAGTAAAAACATCCGTGCGCAACAAAACTTTTTCATGACCTGGTACCACGCCTTCCTTGCGCTGAATTTATTACTGCAAGTTTCAGGGAATTATTGCCGCCAAATTCTGCTGTGTGACGAAGTAAAATGTTTATAGTCGCCATTACTGACGCGTAGGCTTTCTTTCCATGTGTCCAACTGCAGAGTTGCAAACATACCCTTCGGTTTCCAAGTTGTGGGTTGATTTAGCATTAAAAAGAACGTTGCAGTCTTTCGAAGCAGGATGTTTTGAAATGCTGCGAAAATTATGGGAATGATTTAAATCATTACAGTGTTGATAATACAACATTGCAATCGACCGTTTTAAAAGACAACCACGACAGTGTAGCCAGTGTACAATTGTTTAAATTGCTTAAATTGTTTAAATTGTGTTATCAGATAAAACTTACGGCGAACACAACTGTGGCTGTTCAGATCCATCGCTACCACTTTCCTACTTAGTCGTATTTTGTCCGTAAGATTTAAGGTGGTGACATTGGACGTGGTTGTGACACTTTGGACGAAAATTTAGCATGACTCGTCAAGATTTTTACCTGCACTGCCCCATAAAAACAAGTTGCTAGTCATATTAGAGTATATGATGAGTACAGTCCTGTTTGTACTTCATATGGGGGAACTTATTACAGTGTAGAAACAAGGTATTAAAGCCTTCCATGAAAGATGCATTAATTAGGTTCTTAAGGAAATTTTGACCCACACTAAAGCCTGTACAGTTTTTCTTGACACTTTTTTCCAATGCGGTCGTAAAGTTTTACATGAATCGACAGCTTTGAATTGCAAATAGGGTTTCATTATCGTTTTTGAACTCAATCAAGACAAAAATTCAACAATTGACACAGATGACTGCAAATAAAATGTTCAAAAATTAAAATTCTATGCAAGTCTGATCATTCTCAGGTTAAATTTACGCCAAGCTCAACGGAGGCTGTATTCATATTTGCTTCATTATTGTCTCATGTGACTCGCGGCATGATGCATATACTGTGGATTCTTTTTATGGAAAATTTTGTCTTGATATAAAGCAAGATTCTGAGCAGTTCACGCATGCGTGTCAACCTCCCCCAGTTCACAAGCGCAGCCCTTGTTACGCACCAGCTATGAAGAGATGCATTATTCAAAGGAGTTCATTCTGAGAAGACAGACGCCTTTTGTCCTTGTCCTTTAGCATGAAATTGCGGCCGGGAAACCCGAAAATGCCCCCACAAAGCCAGGAATAGTGCTCGTCACAGGAGTTGCGTTTTGGTCAGCTTGCTTTGTATTCCGCGTTTTGTGACCGTGTGTGTAGAGGCAGCGCGCGCGAGTAATTGCGTGCTGGAGCTCTGTCTCTGTGAATATTTGTCTTCATGAGATACGAGCACATTTTTTATCAGATGTTTGGCAGCGACAAATGAAGAAAGAGAGCACTATTTTAACAGATATTTGTCGGCGACAAATGAAGAAAGAGAGCATTACTTTAGCAGATATTTGTCGGCGACAAAAGAAGAAAGAGAGCATTTTTAGCAGATATTTGTCGGGAAAAAATAAAGATATGAGAGTTAGGAATCTTGCTTATGAGAGGTTCTTGAAAATTCCTGAAAATAGCTGCATGTTTTCCAAAAATTATTAATATAGAAGTTTGTTCTTTGAGGTCTCAAAACTATTCAGCTAAGTGCGTTTCATGATGAATACGCTGTCGATGAGCCAAATACTTGCTCTGTTGTTATGGTTAAGGAACGAAGATCTTTTAGAATTGGTTAATCATGGTGAATTTTTAGTAGGTCAACAAACAAACTTTCCGCATGTCTCGAAAACTATTTTAGAAATGCCATCACACTCTTTCGGAAAAAATCGCCATGATGATCTTGATAGAATCACACTTTATCTCTGCAATAAGGATTAATTTTTGATATAAAGTGCCTCAGAGTGACAGAGAAGCTCCAAAGTATCCGAAGAGAGATAAATTGCACGAGAAATTAAAAAAATGTGTTTGGAATTACGGACAAAATAAAAAAAATGGTATAGTGAAAAAATTGAGTCTAGAAACGTGGCCTTTGCAGTGCTAAGAAGGGGGAGAAACTGTGCGAGGCATCAACGAATGATCAACGTCAGGCTAAAATTTTGATATCAATTGGGGTTCAATGAAAAATGAGTTAGAGCAAATGAAATAGGATCTGGATGAAGGAATAACTAACGATGAGTCCTGGGAGATGATCCTATCAGGACGTGAATCAGTAGTGGTTTTTATGAAGGATGTGAGTGGGACAACTCATTTTGATGTTCGAGTAGAGTACAAACGGGTTTTGCACTGCAGAAAGATTTCAAGGTACTGAGTTCTAGAAGTGAAGCAAAAAGAGAAACATGACTTTGATACTCTGATAGTACGAGTAAACGTATTACACAAGCAATAATAAGCTAATATGATTAACGATCAAGTTAAGGAAGTACTCTAAAATGATAATGTCTTGAAATAAAGAAGTACAAAACGCTAATACTGTCTTGATATTTTTTTGTTATGTTTCACATCAAAAAATGCATCAAGAAAACAATTAGACACACTTAACCCGTATAACAAGTTGAGCACGAGTTGTAGCTGGAATCGCAACTGCAAAAAATATAGGCCAATACAAATAATTATAACTGAAACTGTGTTTAAAACTATCATGCCGATGAACAACGATCTGTACTTCTTAATTAAACGTAAGGTTATTAATACATTTTCGGAAATAAAAAACAAGTAATTTATGGGCAAACTCATAATGCTTATAATGATACAGCATCGATGATGAAGAAGCGAAGACTATATTTTTCTTGCACAAGCACAAGTAATTCACGGGCACATTTATAACGCTTATAATGGCAAAACATTATTGAGGAAAAGGCCAAGTCCATATTTTCCCTTCAAAATTCAAGTGTTTCACCCGCCCAAAAATGTGGCTCCATAATTTCACGCGAGCGTCCGACTGCCTTCCCTGGACCTGACAGTCTCGGAGTCCTGGCGAGCTTTGGAGCGCCTCCTCAGGACCTCTTGTGGCCGCGCCGGTCGATGACGTGTCTATTATTTACATTCGGTAAAGTGGATACGGCCTGTGAGAAATGAGTTTAGTTTCGCGTTCATTACCACGGCAAACAATGAGCTGGATGCTAAATTGAGCGATGAGCACAATAAATAAAGCGCTGCTGATGTCGAGCTCTGCTTTGGGAGCAATGAACGACAAGCGGGTAGCTTGACCCACTTGCTGCTTGGAAGGTCCTACTTATTTCCACCTCAAGTTCAGGTGGATGAACAGATGAAGAATTTTTGAAAAATAGCTTGATCGGATGTTAGGTTTGATTAAGATCATTATCCTCTTTTTGAATAAAGACATTCAATTTGTAATAGCTTACAGGTGTGTAATTAATGTTTAATCTCACGCGTGCAGTAATTATAGACAGAATCAATAATTTCCAGTTGCTTTAAATATTTTAAAAAATCTCATCTTCATTGTTTTTGACAATGTTTTCCTCTCCTGGACTCAACTGTGACGAGATCATGAGTGAAAAATGAAGCTTCTAGGCTAAATTGCTTTTCAGCACAGCTCCTTGGTATTGGGGAACCAATGTCCTAGCATGAAAAATAGCCAAGTAATATCACTGAAATCAACGAACGTAACACTGAAAAACGGCTCAACGAGAATGAGTTTTTCCTCCTTCAATGCACGCATGAAGCTGGTTACAAAAATCCTCTGTTTACGCACAGTGAAGCTTTTGTTCATTACAGGTAGCACTTATACGAAAAAACACCAGAATTTACAGCGTGAAGTCCACACTCGAGCTCATGACGAGTCTCCAGCCGGACTTAATTGCAAGCGTAGAAGCTGTAGCCTGTCATCCAAAAGTTGATGGAGTCCTCTAAACAGGGTGGCGCATAAGTAACGCACCCTTTTAAAAAATAAATAATAAATAAACTATGAAAGGTATAACGATAGGGTTAATTGCAAACGATAAAGAAACTCTTAAAGTTTATTTACATGTCGTATCCTGTCTACAGATACCCAGATACCCATATGCACTGCTTCACTATCTCACGGTGTCGTATCCAGGATACCTGACTTGCGGCACTAGGAAAACTGTATAAATCTAGCGAGATCATTTCAAATTAGCGGAGCTTTCTGGAAGAGAAATGGTGAAAAATTGCACACGTCAGGATAAATCTCGGTAGAGGAACCGTGTTTCTTCCACCGTGGTATAACATCTAGCGAGATCGCTTTAAATTGATGAAGTTTGTAGGAAGAGCAAGATGGAAATTTGTGCACGTCGGTATTTTGCTTCTAGAAAGAAGGGTTTGCTAAAAGAGAGTATTTTGCTTAATTTATAAGGTTAGTCTAGAGCAGTGGTTCTTAACCTATTTTCTCCAATTCCCTACTTTCTAGTGAGCCAAATCTCCATTCCCCACCACAGCATCAGGGGAGAATGAAACATTCTCCACCACAACATCTTCCTTTTACTTATCTGTGACATTCCTAACCCATCAGTGGTGTCACTTTTACCCAAACATGACACACAGTACCTCATTATGGTTGTTTTTATTATTAAAACAGTCTGTAAATACTTGTGATTTGTTAAGTAAGTCAACATTTGGATGCAATGTGTTAGATTTTGAAATACTTTCGGTTTTGTGGGTGGAAACAAATGCACGAGATTCCCCATCTGGCAATTCCGCCATTCCATACCAGTGGGGAATTCCCCTCAGGTGAAGAACCGCTGGTGTAGAGTAAATAGGTTTCAGAAATTAGCTTATCAGCGTAAATGTTTATTTCACTGTTTTTATGCATGTTGCAAAATGTTTTTTATCAGCATTGTGCGACAGTCGCTTCTAGGTTCTGGTTCTCTGGGTATTTTGTACCGGCATTATTATGCAAGAACGCACGTGTCGACTTTTTGGTTTTTAATGCCAAATCGTTCACTTTCAATGACTTTGCTTTCAGCAATGTCAACGGCTATGGCAGAAGTCTTAGCTCTTGTGTCAAGGTAATGGAGGCTGTCAGCCAAGGCGTTCTTTTTCCTTGTCTTTATTTTTTTCTAACTTCTATTCCTAAGTCGTCTCAAATTTGGGATAACTACACCGAAAAAATGCATTTCACTGATTTTACGCAAATCTTTTTACGGAACAATTGACATGGTTATTATTATGTTTATATCTATTCCCGAACTTAGGATCTTTACGTTAAGATATTTTAGATATTCAGAGTTATACACTACACATATCGACATTGTAGGACATAAACAGTTTTTCTTTCACTATTTTCCTCTCATGATCAGTGTCCACTAGTTGATGGTGAAGATAGAGAATCGTTGTGGTAACGATCCGGAGAAGCTACAAGTGGCATGTTTAGACTTTTCTCACACTTTTAGGTGAGTGTTTTCAAAAGTGGCAAGATTGTTCACACCCTTCTATGCGTTTTACTGTGTCGTAAAGGACTCGTCCTAATCGAACAGAAGAAAAGAAATTCTGTTTCATTTGGGCTGAGCTAAAAACAGGCATCATGGTTGCGTAACGAGGGGAGCTGCGTGTACACGCAGGGACCGGCACTGTCACGATGTTACGCACTGCAGCTGTGGAACGTTTCAGGATTTCTCAATAAGCTTCTCAAGTCACAATCCTATACAACGTATAGGGTTCGTATACAACGTATAGGAGTCCTGTACAACGGATAGGATTGTGTATACGAATTCACGAAGTACGTATCTTCGAATCATACGAAGTTATCGTATGCGAGCCTCAAGATTGGTGAAAGTTATTCAATTTATACGATGCTTGATTCAGCTCATGGCCAATTAGGAGGAAAAACGATTAAATTTTATCCACTCACGTCGGGGTTCCTAAGATGATGTTAAGGGATCTGATGATTGACTCTTTTCTTAGAACAACAGTACATTACAATTCACTTTTCATTTTTCACCTTTTGTGTGCATTAAATACCGGCGGATACTTTTTCTGAAACTAGTCATGAACACAAGAGCAAAGTTATTTAAAGTTATTTCCGTGAAGCCTTCTGGGTTGGAATTTTATTCAACACTTTGACAGCAATGGGTTAAACTGAAGTTCAATATTCAACTCAAATTTAAAGTCAATTGATGTAAGCCATTTCGAAAATGGCCAGCATTAACTGTATCATGCCTTCATTTAGCTTTAATTCAGTATGTGTGAAAATTGAGTTTATGACTACTAATCGATCAGCAGCATTTATAATCCATCCGTGTACCACCGGTGGCGCACAATGGGTCAAAATGTTGAACAATCAGAATAGTTTTAAATAGCAAATAACAACCTTATCATCTGAGTTTGGCTATCAGGGGATCGTTGTTATGCAAATAGTCGGTATAACTTGTGAGATAATTAAAATTCTACAAACAATCAAGCCTACGAAGTCAACGAGAACAGCAACAGAACGAGCAAAAACAAGCAGCACCTACAAACACGCATCTCACGACCTAAAACAAGCTACAAAACCGAACACAGGACACGAAATGTTGGCTCATATTCCTAGTCTAACTTTTTCGCTAGAGCATGCATGTTTTTCGCCGCCCAAGCGATTTAATAACTTGGGCGGAGGAAAACATGCATGCAGGCGGCGAAAAAGTGAGACTGGGTTCCGATAATTAAGAAAGAAGGGCAAGCGTAGAAGCTGTAGTTGACGAGTCATCGTCATTTTCAAGGTTTCACTTTCACCCCTACTGCCATCAACATTTGAGCTCGAGCATGAGCTGGTTTATAAAGGAGTGAAATTTTTCACTATTACTGAGCGAGTTAAAATTTTGGCATCCAGATCATAAATATGCTGTTGAAATGCAATAAATTTAGTGAAGCTCAGGTCGAAAAAGTGTTGATGTTGCGTTATATGTTCATAAGTGAATACTCATTCACCAAAACATGGCGTCATGAACAGCACGACTGGAACACACTAGGGCTGGTAAAGGTGAACGTGGAAAATTATTTCATGGCTTTCGGCTCCCTAACCTTTCTTCGTAGAATTTTACAAACATTCCGGATTGGTCGTTAAACAGACCAATCCGGAATGTTTGTAAAATTCTACGAAGAAAGGAGAGCTTCATTTCTCCACCAGGTCTCTCTTGGCCTTGAATTAGAGATGTCATCGTTCTCCAATTAGAAACTTCGTGTGGCGTTCAATTAGGAACTTTGAGGTCCACCGACTGTCAAGTGAAAGAGGTATTTCCTCCCCGGCATCATCCTTATTTTAGACACTTGGCTACCGAGCGCTCAGCTGGGGACGAGTTTTCAAGAAGCAGCGCCTGATTTCAATCAAAAGGTCAATAAAAAACAAGTTCGGAATCTAAATGAAACCTGGCGATTATCTGGATAGGTCAACATGTTTCGACACCTAGAACCTTTAGTTGAGCTGTATTGTGCGGACTTCCTCTCGTATTCATTGAATTTCCATTCTGTTAAAAACTGAGTATACAAAGCGTGTTTGTTCAATAAAGTAGGAAGTGACATTAGTTAGAGCTGCATCAAAGATGAACAAAAAAATTGGAAACACTCGATTTCATTTCTGTTGGACATTTAATTCTTTCATGAAAGTTGTGATGAGAATATAAATTTTCATCTATGAAATGACACCAGTTTAAAAAACATGAGTTGTTTATGTATTGATTCAACATTGTTTTAATTGAATCAGTTGGAAAAAATCACGATGTGAGAGAAACCTTTTGAAGAAATAGAAAAAACAGGTGGTAATATTTATATAAAACATGAACTGACATTTTGTTCTAAGGAAATTTTGAATGGGCAGAAACATTTGTGCAAAACATAAACTGATATTTTGTCCTGTTAACAATTGCTAAGTTTATCGTACGTTTTAGTATCTCCTCAAAATTCCATCTCTTTACACTATTTATGAAATACAACAAATCTTCACTCCTAAATTCATGAAAAGCGGGCGCCTTCACGAGTGAAATAATAACTTAGCAATGAAATTGTCCCGTCACAATGCTTGCTTACTTAAAAACATTAAAAATAACGTAAAAGAAGGCACGCGTTAAAAGTTTGTCTAAAATGATTAACGAATGTATCTATCATTTCCTAAGATCATTTTTATTTCTGACGACTTACAAATGTATAGATGAAGGTGCAACACTTAATTTATAGAGTTCTCCTCGGATTAAAATTAAGTTGCTTCTGGTGATTTTTTTCTGGCCGCTTCTAGAACTTTGCTTCTAATTATCAAATATTTTCATCAGAACACGATGTTTTAGGCAACACTTATGAAAGGCTTTACTTCGAATGGAATACTAATTGTACGAGTGATCATTAGTAGCCTCTGAACAAACATAATTGAGATTTTTCTCCACCTAAATGAGTATGTTCCATCATTGCTGAAAAATGGGCGCAAAAGAAAGAGCTAAATTCTGTCGACTTTCACGTGAAATCAATTTTATAAATTTATTTTATTTACAAAAAATGATTTTCCATGAATTTCAGTTGTAGTTCTTTGTTCATCATTTAGCTCTTTGTTTTTTAGTTCAGTTTAGTTCTTTGTTCACCATTAATGAGGCACCCAGATTTAACACCCAAACAGCATGAACTGTCACTCTGTCTCGGGACCCCTCACTCGTCCCAGCCAATGTCTTATGTCATTACGCGAATGTCAGGTGGGATCTAACCAGTACTACCGCCGGGACCATTCACTTGCTGTTTTTCAACGAAAATTACCAAAGCAAGATGCCATTTTGCGGTCGGAGAACAAAGCAGCTGTGAAATTAGTCTCTGGATCATCCTTGTGCCAGTCTTTTGGCATGCCATCAGTGCGTGGAAACATCTTGGTGATATTCTTTACTATCCTTTTTCCGCTGTAACCTGAATATCTTACCCAGTCTAACTTTTCGCCACCTGTATGCATGTTTTTCGCCGCCTGAGCGATTTATGCGTTTAAATCGCTTCACGCGTTTAAATCGCTTAGGCGGCGAAAAGCATGCATGCAGGTTGCGAAAAAGTTTGACTGGGTACAGGATCAAATATTCTATCTCCTCTGTAACCTGATTTTTTTCCAGGATAAAAATGAAGTGTGCTACTGTGAAACATCACAACGACTTCGGACGCCTTACATTTTCCTTAATGGCAATTCTCGATTCAATTAAAATTTGATAATTTGGCCGTGAAATTTTTGAATCATTTTTTAGGAACTTGAAGTTTTACTTAGAAAATTTAATACGATTTAATATGACATTCATGCTTGTTTCATTGAAATGAATGTGTACAGGAATTGAAGACATGGTTCGTATATCCGTAGATTTTTTATTTTCTGCTATTTCATCGTCATTCTCTTCTGCGAAATGCATTGGTTGCATTGTAGGAAATGATGTGCCCATAGCAATATTGGTAATTATGCTGCACCCCGTTCATTCACACTCTGATTTTTAAGTGAAGTGAAATAATACTAGAACCAACATAAACTTAAACGTTCAAATTTTTTCACATTGGCATCATTAACTTAGAGTACAGTAAAAAATTCAGGTTATTTACCGTCAACTAATTTAGTAAGAAATAGGGCATAGGGAAAATAGCAGAAAATTTGAAAGCTGTAATCTTGACATGTAGGAATTAAAGTTCCTACTCAGGAAATGTTTTCCTAAAATCAAATCATAGAGAAAATAATAAAATCGAGTGATAGTTTCCCTCAGTGTACAGAAGCGTAAAAAAACTCGAAAATCAAACAGTGATGCACCCATCGGAAAATTTTCTGAACAAATCATTCATCCGTGCATGTGACGGAGAAACAGAATGAGAGGGAATAAGAGAATGACGGCGACGGAAATCCCTGCTCGCGTGCTCTGCTTCATAAACGCAAAGAAAAGAAAGAAAGAAAAGAAAAAACATTTATTTCCAATAAAGTACAAACATGAAACGTCGATACATTGGATTTTAAAACACCAATCAAAGCGTTGTTGAAGTTGAACCCGTGTATTCAGAAGCACAATGTGAGCCATAAATGCTAACAAAGAACGACACCGAGCATCCTTCCTCTGCATTGTCTGAAAAGCCAGTATTTGCACCAGTTTTTACCAAGTTAAATCTAATTAGATATTGCTCTACGAAAACTTTGTTTTTAGTTTCTATTATATTGATTGTTTTTTTCCAACAAAATGAGACCCAACATATTTTTTACCCAAAAAATTGTTTTTGATTTCAAGCATGAATAACAAAGTATTAATGGTGCTTAATAGTAAACGTTATTACCACTGGAAATAGAAACGACTTTTAAAACTCAAATCTCATCTGAAAAGAGAAGACTTGCGACACGTACTCGTGCAGTGATGAAACTTTTCAAAGTTCTGCATAATTGCCAAACTTTCGCAAGGTGTAATTGAATAAACAAACTAGAGAGTCGAGAAATTTACTTCAATACAGTGTACTGCTCTCATTTTTTCTTTATTTAGATTTCAAAATTAGACAATCTTGTCTTTGTTTCCTTTAATTTTCTCTCCACTGAGCTTTAAATTACGCAGCACATTTTGCTTTCTTTGTTGTTTCATCAAATTTTCCTCCAGCCATACTTTACGTCTTCGTTTGCCTTTTTTGGAAATTTTCTGAAGTGTTCACTGTGTTTAGCAATAGGTTTATTTTTACGATATATTCCAAAGCAGGAGCATCCTGAAGAATGAGCGACCGAAATCAAGAAACTAATTTGTATTACATCCCATGATATCTTTGCATTCATCAAAAAATGCACCAATGATTGCGAAAGTTAGGGGAATTTTTACATCAGGAGTAATTGTATGAGGTTATTTATGCTCATAAATCAATGCTATAATAAGAGCCGCGTCTGTCCGTCACACCCACCAGCAGAGTGTGTGATGAGCGTAGCTGTTTTTAAAATATGTCTCACTTTCATTAGTATATTTTATTATGTCCATTAGTCGAGTTTCACCAGTGCACAAGTACAATAATATTTTAATCACGGGTACATTGCTCAGCATTTTTTTCATGTTTTAGTTGAACAAAATCGATGTTAATTAGAAATGTTGTAGCGTCGAGGTAGGCACCAATTATTATTCCTTTATAAATTACAATTGATTTATGTACATTTTTGCGTATTAATCACACACTAGACTTCCCCGTATCATCTAATCCTGTCATTTATTGACGGTCCGTGTGCACTAGTGTCGTTAATAAATACGCTGAATGTCCAGGAAATTCTCAAAGCATTTTACGATCATCTTGCTGTTCCTTCAAACATTACTCTAAGGCTCGAGATCCGGCATTTGCTTGTGAGGTTGGTCACTTTAGTATCTGTGATACTGAAAACTGGGAGCGGAGGAAAGCCAACTCGAATTTTTCGCTGACCTCGCGATATTTTGTCTGTGCAATGTGGCGTGAGGAAAATAAATGCATTGGTCGGCTCTGCTTCGTGATTACCAACGGGATTTATGAACATTTCATAGGGCTGTTTATTCTTTGCTCTGGCAGATAATGTAGCTAAATAGTATTAAAGGGAATAAATTAAGAACTGCTCCAGTGAGCAAAGAGAAAAATTAATATTCTTTCAATATTGAAGGGCTTGTAGCAGTCAATAACTTTTAACGAAGAGATAAATTTTGAACTGAATCATCTTAAATCCCTTGGGAGAAATTTTTCCGGCAAAAATTGGGTCAGAGTTACTTTTTAGCTGAAATGCTAACTAAAATTAGAAATGAGATCACCAAACACGGCAGCCTAATTTTTGTTGTATGAACAAAAAACTGAAATCATAATTTTAAACTGTGCAGAGTTGATGTCTTCGTCCGAAGAACTTGTAGGATTTGCCGGAATACTGTATCGAAACTGTTATACTGTTTGGTTGTATCGAAACAGACCTTTTGGTTGTTTCGAATTACTAAGGAAATTATAGCTCGGTCGCGTAACGTCAGCATCAGTACTTCACTGATCTAAAGTTTTGATTTGCTGGGTTTGTCCTACCACAAAATTCAATTGCCTTTGACCTGTAAACTTTCCTCTAACACAATTAAATTCAAGGTACGTATTTCCTTTAATAGGCTGGGTGGTTAGCTGAGTGATGATTGGAGGACAAAAAACTTATTTTCAAACAGCTGAGTCATGAAAATGCGATGCAAAACCAGTACATACATGGAAAGTAATTTCCAAAGAACTACCGTCAAACAAACTCCATCTACATGCTAAAGCACTCCATCTACATGTTACTGCCATGATGCTGCTCGCACTGCACGGTGATATTACTCACAAATGTACTAAAAAACAAACCGCTTTGCGTCTATTTAAAGATCATTATTCATAAACTGCCCTATTTAGATAAGTGAAATTTTTGATAATATGTTGGTTATCTTGGCCTAGTACATATTTCTAAATCCCGTCATCTGTACCCAAATTTCTTATAAACTCCACATAGAGTTTTTGTTTAGGAGATGGACTAAAATTTGAATAGTAATGGAATCTTGAATCAAGAGTCATGTTTCTGAAGACAAAAAACGCTATTGTGGGAAAAATTTTGATATTATTCATATAGGTTAAATTAAATTCTTTTCACATTTCAAAAGGATAAGAGAGCAACCTGAAGAACAATTATTCTGTTTTATTTCCATGATTGAATTTCACTCATGTTTTAATGCATGATGAAGAAATGAACTATTTACCGACTTTGGACGATTATCTCAAAACAAAGGAAAACCTCTCACATTAATATTACGTGACCATGGTTGTGAATTATCGGTTGTGAGTGCTTTTGTGATACTAAAACTATAAAAAATGGCTACCTTGGCTTTACAAGCCTAAAACTCGTCGAAATCTGAGTTCTGTTGATTGAAATGAAAGTAAAAGTGAAAACTTGTCGCTGTGGTACCAAAACTATTCACTGGTCCACCAATCAGTGCGCAGTAATCAGGCTGACGTCGGTCGAGGTGCCCTACTTTCACTCAAAATAATCAGCGAGCCAATCAGAAGTTAGCATCGGTATCAGCTGAGCGTTTGCTGACGCTGCAGAGTTCAGCATTGCAGGTCGAGGGAAAACACTTTTTGATCGAAAATCCAATTCGGCATCAAACTTTACGCAGACTTGAGACGACAAAGACAAGTGGAAAAGGAAAATGTAGATATAAAATTGGAATTTGGAAATTCCAGTAAAAGTAGTCGGTACAAATTATTTTTTGTCATAAGTCAACATTTTGCTTCTTTGCACTTAAAATAGGGCCTGGAATTCTGTTATTTCGAGGCACATTCATTTCTACATGCATTGCCTACAAATTTCATGTTTCCAACCTTCACAGAGCAAATGTTTATTCCAAAAGTCAATGATGGCACGTGTTACCAGTGTGGAAATACGTGCGTCACTTTGTATTTCGTGGATGAATTCTTTCGAAATGCAGTAGCAAAAAAGATTATGGTTCCAGTAAACAATGTAATCATAATGGTTCCAAAAAACAAATGCTACTTGAACTAAACTATTCTCGGAGCAAATTTATAATAACGAGGTTCTGAAGGAGGCGAAAATTCTGTTCCCTCACAAGTTCTTATTTCAATAACGTTTCTCACGTTTACATTTTATTTCAAATATTGGCCTTGACGCCAGCTCAGACGACAGAATTTCGATGATTTCAGGTAGGCAATATCGGAAATGTAGGCTGAGGAGGAAACAATAAAGTTCTTCATTTCAAGCGCCGACGCTGGGCGAAATAAAACCGTCTGTGTAAACTTTTCTCCCGCAAAAACAACATGAACGCTTTGCTGTCATAGCCATGTCATGCTTTGAGTTGCACAGGTACACCGACGACAAGTTTAAAATCTCTGGACCGCCACACACCGAATATTTTCAGTTTACTGCGAGTACGACTTTTTTGCGATCTTTGGAGTTCTACACAGAAAACAACTTCACATGAAATTGTTTGTAGTGTCTTTTGGAAAAGAATTCACGCGGGAAACTGAAAAACGCTTCTATTTTTGGCTCTATGCGCTGTTAGTATAAGACGAATAAAACAGAATGGAAAAGAAAAGAGACGAAAAAGGACAACAAACAAAAACACTGCAGGGCAGAATAGAATGGCGAATAAAATAGAGAGAATAAGACAGAATAGAACGAGGGACAGAACTGAACCGCTCTGAGGGACAGAGCGGCGTGTGATCTGGTTCCTACTCAAGTCGTATGCTGCTAGACTAGAATCACGCACAGGCATCAGAGTAGATATTCTTCCGTAGCAGGAAAATACTTAGTCATCCTCCGAGCAATCAATCTCCGCCAGCAATATTTTTGGTTAATGTTTATTATCAATAAGCGATAAATTGTGTAATCGATTTCCGATGCCGTGTTATAGATCACCCATCTCTCGTTTGCGTGCTAGCAGTGGCCTTATACATAGTTTCTGCTGTTGTTGAGCGGTGCTTGTTGGTGTTGGTATCTGTTTTTGGTGTATCTGCTGGTATAAAATAAACATTTTCGCTTCACAGAAGCGATGGAATTTGGCCCAATCCCATTCAGTGGTGCTAGATTTTCTTGTTGCCCACCTCAATTATTGTGCTTTCGGTCTTAATAAAAGAACCTTGATTTTATTTCAAAGAATTTCATGTGGACGTATCGTGTTTTTCTATCCTCCTGAGGGTTTTAGAAATAAAAGGCTAATTTTATTCCCTCCTGAAATTAAAATTTAAGTTTTTAAGTTCAAAATGTAGTTGTGTTCGACGAACTAATTTTAATCCCATTTATGGAAGCAATTTAAACTGAAAGTTTTTCTAAATCTCACAGAAACAAAACATTAAAAAGCACACCCGGAAGAATTCGGCTTCGGAACAACATTTCGCTAAATCCAATCAGAGGCCAGGAAGGTAAAAAAGCGGCAGTTTTGCACCCGCTCTAAAAATTCGAATTCCGGGCGCGAGGTGCGACCAGTCGTACAATATTTGCCGAGCAGAACACTGTGTCTGCGTCTGTTCATCTCGCACTGTCTTCAGAGATCGCTGTGTTTCCGGGCTCCAATTAACGAACTTTCCGTATTCTCATGTTCGGAGTTTTGCTGCTAGCGAGTTTTAGACGTTAGATGTACTCGAACATGTGGGACAAACTTGCTGGACAACTCGTTGCAGCTCGTGTATGTGCGATAACATGCATATCGACGTCAAAATAAGGACGAATTTACGGGCGAATTTAATAGTATGGATTATTTGAAATAATATTCCTTAATGAATTGTGAATGTAAACGATGAATTGTGACTGCATGAATGACTATAAAGCGGAGAACTGAATCAACTTGTTATTCCGAGACTTGAAGAAAGACTGCTGTGTACCTTCCAATGGCTGGTTAAAATTGACCAAATCAGAACTGGCAACTGGCCACAGACTGGCTACTTTGTCCACCGTCAGAAATGACATCAGATGTGAAATAGAAAATTCAAAGTTTCTGTTCTCTAATTTTCTTGAGAATGTTTCACCATGTGAGTGCCTGATGTCGGGAAATGCTTTTAACTCTCCAAAAGAAATGTACTGGACCAGCGTAGTCAGCCTTCGCTGCTGCAGTGAGTTATAATATCTGTGTTGCAGCTGTGTGGTATCCAGAGCTGGGGTTTGTAGCTGCAATGGGTTATAATATCTGTGTTGCAGCTGTGTGGTATCCAGAGCTGGGGTTTGTAGCTGCAATGGGTTATAATATCTGTGTTGCAGCTGTGTGGTATCCAGAGCTGGGATTTGGAGCTGCAATGGGTTATAATATCTGTGTTGCAGCTGTGTGGTATCCAGAGCTGGGATTTGGAGCTGCAATGGGTTATAATATCTGTGTTGCAGCTGCATAGTGTTCAAAAATCGGATTTTCAAAGAATTTACCGCGTGCTTCGCCAGTACTTGAGTAGCCAAGTAGGCTTAGCAGAACTTAAACTGGAGTTGTACCGCACTACGACGTTGTTTGAAGTTCAAACCCCTTATTTTATGAATAACTTGACACGCATTCAGATGAAAATTTTCACATTGAAAGATTTATCAACAATTATTTAATAAGTATCATTATGTAAAATAAGCAAATAATTGCATTAGTTGACGTATAGATCAAAGAACATTTAATCTGATAAAACTTGAAGCCATTCTCCGTTACTGGAATAGATATTTAAAAAAAAATATGTTTTTCTAGTGTGTTAAGATAAAATAAAGGTGTATTAAGATGGTTTTAAGATATATATCTAAAAATATATCTATATATTTATGAGCATACAACTCCTCAAACTCCTGATGTTCGACTGTCTTTTAAGAACCAAAATCGCATCTCGAATCTCAGGGAATTCACACAAAGCTACCTTCACAGCTCACAGACCGCTTGCTATCTTTCAAAGTTAGAACAGCTTTACACAAGCCGTCAAAAATCGCTTTGGAAGAAACCTTCAAAGTCTTATCTCTATCCACTCGCCATCAATGCCCGCGCATCAAACGCTTTGCATCGGTCATGGTCGCTGGTGTGTGATGGCGACAGTATTGCCGATTGTGACACCGTGATGAGCTATCATGAAACACTGCACATTATTTACTTCAATTCAGATCTAGTTCCAAAAGCTCAAAATCGAGTTTATGACATGACACCTTTCCCGGGAATTTTTCATGAGGTGCTGAATATTGTTGATATGAAACATTTACCATGAATTTTTCCTAAGGTACTCAATATTGTTGATATGAAACATTTACCATGAATTTCTCCTCAGGTACTCAATATTGTTGATATGAAACATTTACCATGAATTTTTCCTGATATACTCAATATTATTGATTTGAGACATTTATAAGGAATTTTTCCTAAGGTACTCAATATTGTTGATATGAAACATTTACCATGAATTTTTCCTGAAATAATCAATTTTGTTGATTTGAGACATTTACCATGAATTTTTCCTCAGGTACTCAATATTGTTGATATGATACCTTAAACAGGAACTTTTCCTGAGGAATTTGAGTGCTGTTCAAGTGTACATTGCTTCGTATAACGATGAAGTTACACTGTATGCGCACATTAATATAATATAAGAATAATGAATCAAATTCTATGGAAATTTGAACACAGAAGTATACATCAAAGTTTGCATTACTCTAAACAACAAAAAATTCATCCGAATATGCATTTATATAAGTTATTAAGAATGTATCCAGTCATACGATAATCCAACTATAGAAGAATTTATCCAAGGTTAAATTACCTTATATAACGAAGAAATCATTCCGATTACATTTCAATCGATGAAAAACCGAATAGTTCCATGAAAAATTTCACGAATTACCTAGGCAGGAAATAAAGTTTTGTTTGAAACGCCTGAATTCCTGATACGCTGTTGCCACTCCATGTAGAAGTTGTAAAAATATATTCTCCAATAAAAAAGAAGCATACTTCATCGTTTATGCAATGCATTTCTCTTGCCTTCAGGACCTAAATTATTTTAATCCGTGATTGAATGACATATTATTGAGATATTTTTTCTTTTTGCATTTGAGAGCGTCACTGAAAAAAAAAATGTGCATTTTCATTGGAAAAAGTAAGGCGAAAAATGGTATCTGGGCTTCGAGTGTTTAAAAATCCTCACCTGAAAAATCCAATTAGAGCAGACAGCTGTGATGTAACTCGAAAGAGGCAGAATATTTTTAACTTCTGAGTTTTTCACAAAACTAATTGCGAAGGCAATTACCGACATTCTTGCTGGTGATCCCTTCATTTAAATACCTGTTTTTAACGTACACTGTTGTTTATAAGCTTACTTTTAGCTGATATTCCGTGTCTCAAACTTCAGCAGCTGCAAAGTTTAGAATGCGTGTCTCTCAATGAACCCCGCAGACGATGGAGGACTTCAGAACAGCCTGAGGACAAAATGAAATTTGAAGTCTGACGAAAGTTCAAGGAACTTGGCACTGGTTCATGTTATCGTAAGAAGCTTCGTTCAAATTTCATTGCATTCGATGGCAAAGTCAAAATAAAACTCGAATTTCTAGACGCTCCCTACCACAGGAAATCTTTCTGTTTTTCTCATTTTTGGGGATCATTAATATTTGTAATTACTTAGTTTTCTGGTCAAAACAAATGTAATCTACCACAAGCGTGGATAAAATTTTCCACGGTAGTAGCGCGATTCCAAATTGATGACGCATTTTTTAGCCACCCCATGTACAAACTGACAAGAATTCATTGATTTTTAGATATAAGCAATTTAATTCCATATAATCCTGAAGTCAGTTTTCAGATGACTGCCAAATTTAATGTTTAAATTGATGCCTCATTTTTAATGGACCCCGTGTACAAACTGACAAGTATTCATTGATTTTTAGATTTAAGCAATTTAATTCCGTATAATCCTGAAGTTAGTTTTTCAGATTGCTGAAAAACATAGTTCTGCCCTGGACGTGAGAGGGGACAGTTAGTTTCCCCTCTTCGTTACAGAAAGAAAATAGCTCAATTATTTTAATTAGTGATAGCTTGTTAAAATCTACACGCACCGAGAAGCAGGCTTTCAGTCGTGCAATATAGGCACTTCAGACTGTATGTTCTGAAATACATAGTTGATGCATACAGAAATGAAAGGAAATTTAAAATAAAGATGAGACAACCTTCGATTGAAACAAAGAGAAGTTGACCCACCTGGTGATATTTTCCATGCTTTTTAGTCATCAATAATTATAAAAATTGTAAGCGTAATTAAAAAATCTTCCTAGTAAAAGTACGTGAGAGGTAAAATATCTTAAGTAAATCTGATGAATAGTAATGCCACAGGAAAAATTTCTCGTACCCTGAAAATGTTCTCACAGCCATAAAATGCCCGAAATTCTCACAGCTAAAAAATGACCGATTTCCCACGGCCATAAAATTACCGATATTCATACAACCATAAAATGACCGATATTCCCACAGCCATAAAATGATTTTGCCCTGTTCAAATAGGCAAATCTTTAGTACTTGTGATTTACAAAAGTATTGAAAAATATTGTGTCTATTGTGGGCTGCAGTTTGATTTCCCAACTCATGAATTCTAAAACCTACACATATTTATTCAAGCTTCTGTGAAAAAGTGAATTCACCAAATATGCATAACAATTATCTCCAAATATGCAGAGCATCACTGTCTTAAACTCAAAAAACACAGCGTGAACGAAAAAGTAACATGTAAATCCTTCAATATTACTGGGGTTGTTATAAAAAAGGCGTCATTTTATGAGAAATTACATCTCTAGAAGCTCATCTCTCTTTTGTTACAACAAATGCGCCCACCTAGCTTGTCCTTCTAGCCTTTTCTGTTACAGTATTTTATATTTAATTTGATCGAAGCTTCATCTTCTACTATAGTTCTTTTCAATTGTATTATATTTGAAACCTATTCGATTCCATTGAACTGTATTTCATACCACTCCTTTCTACTCCAGTCTGCTTCGTTCTACTCCATTCCACTCTATTCTATTTTATTCCTATTCTATCCCTTCCTATCGCTTTCAATTCCTATTCTACCCTACGAGCTGAAGGTCAATCCAATCAACCAAGGGCTGTCACTACTCCCAATCCTGTCAGAGCCTCGCACAAAATTAGGCCGATTTGACACCATGAAAGCACCTAGACGGGAGTCTACATTGCGTAAAGACAAAAGTTGACTTAAAGCCATATTTAAAGGAACCAAACGCTCAGAGCGGACGCTATTGAGCTGGCACCAAGCGACTCAACTTCCTCGATTAGCCGCTCTGCTTCACGACGTCTTTTTAACTTCACTCAAACTTTTCTACTCAACGGCCACCAAAGTTCATTTTTATGCAACTTAGATTATCTGAAAGGACTTCCACAATATTCCCGGCGTGTTTACGTGCATGGGATGTCGTTTTGAATTTCCATTTTTTTTTTTGCAGATGGTTTATTTACAGTTGCGATGTTTGGAAGACCTCGAGACTGTCGTGGGTTACGTAAGTTGTTCTTTAAGGTTTCTTTTCTTTGAGTCGTGAAATTAATCAGCCTCAGCGATCAATTCTGCCTGAATGGGGATTCTCAAATGGCTTCTATAGAGCCGCTCCGGAGAATTTCTTTGGGTGAAGACGCAGTTCGTTTCAGTACGCTGAAAGTAAAGGTAAGTTACGAGGGAAGTTTAGTATACTAAGCACTGAGCTGCTAATGAATTTATCAAACCTATCCAAAAAAATGACGGATATTTGGATGGTGTGTTCATATGGTTGTTATCGAAGTTATAGATAGAATTATTATATAAATAAGTATTACGTACGATCGTTTTATAAAAAAGGTTAAGAGGTGAATCATGGTGTTTAAAAATGGATTACCTATCTTAGTATTTCACCTTAGTCTATTACCGTGATTGAAGAGTAATTTGAAGCATTCTTTCCCCCTACTTATTGATATAATTTATTTTCGTATGACCAGTCACCTGTGCCCTGGTCTCGAGCTCGCATTCCAATGCAGTTTCTACCTATATTGGTATACACACTTCCATTACTGAGAACTTATACAATTTTTTCTAATTACATTTACACTCATAGAAACGTATTGCTACACAGTAATATATACAGTATTATTAAGTATTCATTATATATACAGAATTCTTCATAGGATAAAGTTTAAAATCGTGACGCATTGCCAACAAGATTTCTAAAAATAGCAGTATTTTGTACATGTTTCACTACCATTTCGCGTCTAAAACATTCAAAAAAATACTTAAAATGACGTCAAGCGAAAATCTAAATGAAAACACACCTGAGCTAAATTTAGGAAAAAACGCATTTGCATGTATAAAGAAACTGAGTGTTATGGGCAATGTGAATAATAAAATTAGAAATGCAAATTAAAGAGTTGAACTGAGAGTGACTTCTTTAATTTACTCTACACTGAAGTGACCCTCAATTTTTAAGAACGTCATTTTGAATGGATTATCTGAAACCAGAGAAACCCCTCAAATGCATGTATTATTAACTTTCATTGAGCTAAAAATGATGAATAAACTTATTAATTATCATGGACGTATTTTGCTTATAAATATATTTTAAAATTAGAAAAGCAACTTGAACAAATTTTGAAGTTAAAAACGAATGCTAAACACACTATATCAGAAGTTAACTTATGTTCTGAATGAAATTTCATATCAAATATTTCAGCCATACATCATAACAAAATGAAATAATTTTTAAGCGCCAAAAAAGTTTGCAGAAATGAAACATAACGAAGCGTTAGAATATTGAGCAGGGGAATATATGTTGACGGCGATAACCTATTCTCAGTCTACACCAAGTGAATTTGCGTTGGAAATTTTATTTAAAACAGGTTAGACTGTGTGCCGGTTTCAGTAATGAGAGCATGTAGCCCAAACGTCAGAAATTCTATTTAACTCTAAGAATAAAATAATATTCAACGATGCTTGTCTGTTTATTTTGTTTTTATAACGCCTTCTTCGGCTCCTGCCGATTTCCAAATTTCAAAGTTGGAACGTCTAATGAAATTGAAAAATCAGTTAATGCACACGAAAATATAAAAATTACAGTTTATACACAACATCTCGTACTGTGTTGTGTGTGCGTGAACACAAGCCCACACACTAGCGCGCAAGATATAACTGCTAGGACTCTACAGTCACGCGATGCAACAGGTTTGGGGCTTTCTTTCTCTAGCGTTATTTGTACGTCACGGCTGCCACAACCTTATCCTGGATGTCCCCCAGACTTGGTTGGCCAGATGTCCCAACGGAAATCCCATAGGATGTCCCAACCATCCTCTGGATATCCCCCTACACGGTTATGTGAATGTCCCAACGGATGTCCCAACCATGCCCTAGAATCTAGAGTATGGTTGGGTGGATGTCCTGACGGCGGTCGATATCATAGTCATTCTCCATGCTGTTGAGGATAGGAGATGTGGCCTCTCTCATCGACTGATCTAAAACCAATGAATTTTCGGTTGGATGCAAGAAAAACCTGGGTTCAAGGGATGTCACGTTTCGTCGTATTTTAAGTTGATATAGCATTTCTTAATGTATTCAGATTAAATGATTCCTGGATTCAGTCGCTGAAGCACAAACTTTGATGCTGAAAAACATCGCCTTCGTCTGTGTAGATTGAATTTAGTTCCTTTGAAATAAATTACAATGAGGACTTACATCATGCGTGCCTGCGAAGATAACACTTGGCATAAACGAAGACACTAAAAGCCATACCCATATGATAATATTAAGTTCTTTAAGCCTAATTTTGACACAAACGTTGATGTTGAACGACATCGGTGTATAGTAGTGTGCTACTATTTTGGAATCTTTATTATTGTTGGTAATTGCGTTTGGTATGCTCTGGA
>JACJUY010000755.1:91305-115943 GCA_014220935.1 Platorchestia sp. MABIK | reverse complement strand
AGCAACTGAGCAGTGAATTTGAGCAACTGAGCAGTGAATTTGAGCAACCGAGCAGTGAATTTGAGCAACCGAGCAGTGAATTGGAGTTATTTCAGTAATGAATTTGAGTTATTAAACAGTGAATTCGAGTAATTGAGCAGTGAGTTTGATTAATTGGGCAGTGAATGTGAGTAAAGGAGCGGAGAACATGAGTAATTGAGCCGTGTGTTTGACTGATTTACAGAAATAAGCGGTAACAATAACAGCTGACAATTTATCTTCTCAGTATCTCTCGTCACACTAAGACCCCAGTATATAATTCAAAAAGGGGGTCCGAGATCCCCATTAGACTAAGGGCGCGTCTAGATCAACGTTAACCAGGAGACCTAGTTTCAAATTCAGCAAGCGGGCTGCTAAAAAGGTAGTTTTACGATCACTGTGGCTTGTAACTAGGCTCCATGGACCAATTAGTTCACTAATCTCCTGTTGCAAGAACCCTAACTAAAGCTTGACAGACGACACGGCGGCTCTTTACAGCCTCCAAAATTACGAGGCACCATGGAAATGTTTCTGGAAAATCTACGGACTTTACTTCGAACGTTTAAGTTACTCTTCCAATGGAATGCAACATTCCTTTCAACGACTTAGTATCTCAATATCGTCCCCGATTTGAAATACTTTCTTGTTAAAGTTCATGGCTAACTCATGCATGCATAAATAGTTTATAGCAGTAATTTTATTCCTCTGAGGGTTGATACTTCTATGGTGAAAAATGGGTGTGTTTATATATTTAGGATTCATTTTTCTTAGCATTGCTTCCGTTATTAAATAATCTTAAAACCGTTACTATTCGTAGTTACTATTTATCTTGTAACAATTTAGTGCAGGCATAGATCCACGTCAAAAGTGTTTCGTTGGTGATGAAGAAGAATGTTAAAGAATGAATTAAAATTAGTTAGTCATTTAAAGTAACTTCTTTAAGGTTAGTTGAAGCTTTCCTTTCCACAAAAAGAGAGAGGTGGAAAGGCATCCCATAGAGTTGAATTATTGGAACATTTGGCCTAGATCTGTCCTCAATCTCTGCTTATAGAGACAGTAGAACTGTGATAAGTTGCGGAAACAAGATAAAAGATGACAAATGTTTTAGGTGGTGGAAAAAACACCAGTGAACGAAAACGACGGTCCGCAACAAGCCAAACATCCAGTTTAATAAAGAAAAAGGAAAGCTTACCTAATATATAGCCTGAGACCTCACATCTGCCTAATGGGATCGCTTATTCCTCTAAATACAACAGGTTTTTTCCTAGACGCGCCAAACTATGTGACTATCATCGAATTTTATCAAACATGTTTCAGTCACAGTGGAGAAACGCATAACTCGTCGGCTCAATGTTGTAGTTTTCTTGGCTCAAAAGTACGTTCAATGGTACAAGTTATTTTAAGGTGTACTGCAGACCAGTAATTGGGTAATTTTAAGGTGTGCTTCAGACCAGTAACTGAGTAACTTTAAGGTGGGCTTCAAAATGAAGTTGAAGTCACACATATAGATGTTTTTTAAGCTACGAACGGTATATATACTGCAATATGATTAGCAGGTATAAAAGAACTTGAACTTTAACTCCTTACGCCCAAAAATTTCGTGTCGCCTACCATAACTGAGAGCTTTCATTCAACGTTTGTTAAAACTAGTTGAAAGAGTTTATATCCCAAAGAACCTCATCAGACACTTCAGCAGCGCTAACATGAACGACAAAACGAAACAAGTCTCTCATCGAAAACGATCAGAAATTATTGCTGTATGAAGACAAAGTTGCAGTGTCGAAACCTCACTTTGACAACATGTGGGAGCAAATATCCGAGTGAATCGATTGGTAAATAGATCAGAACGCAATGAATTGGTGCTTTCAATCTGAAATATTCTTTTACTCGCCACTTTGAAATCATTCATGCGCTGCATTTTTTTTAGTGGGACCTCGTTCATTAGGTGAGGAATTTTGGACACTGAATGTGTCTGTCTGCTCAAAACACCTTTATTGCGTTGCCATAGCAACGCATCAAAATACGAAGAAGACTGGCTGAATGAGCTCAGCGAGAAGTTTAAACACGGATTTTGTTGCCGAAATTATTGGCAGTCGAGCAACCTAAAATGAGCTTATTGCAGCATGTGAAAGACGTGTCTCGTTTTAATTAGGCTTCTAAATTTCAGTCCCATTGAATATAATTAAAATGCGGGAAAATTATCATTCCATGAAACAACAACGTTTTGAGCTTAATTAGTTGCGTAAAAGTAAACATTAGAAAATTTTCTGGCATGTGAGCTGAACATAAATTTTTGCTGTATTTTTGAGCGGTATTATAAAAAGCGTCGCTTCAAAAATAGGTTATCATCGATTATTATCAATAGAAAGGGAGAATGAAATGCTAAAAAATGTTTCGTGTTCTGGATGAGAGCTCCGCGGTTTTCTCTATAATTCTTGATATCTGGAAGAATGTAGAAAGCAGAAAATCGCAAATAGTCCCTCGATAAAAGCGAGCTACTTCAATGTTTCCTCAGTCGCACTTTTGTTGTTGTTTTTGATGCGTCTTCTGATTTCTACATTTTCGAGTATTGCTTGTAAGTTGACGATCATCTTTCCCCACTGTGTTGTGAACATGGTGATTGTTTGCCAAGGATTGAAATTGATTTCAAACCAAGTAATATAGACCAATTGCATCAGCGCACAATAAAACTGTTGCACAAATTAAGTGTTCTTAATATGTAAATTAATCTTTTTACAAAGGAAACACTAATTACAAACATACAGGTTTCTGTTTTCAAACACCACGACTCATGAAGGAAGCATGTGCATGCCACGGTAGAGGAAACAAGGTTGGGTCATTTCTATGGGGGAAATTACACTTATTCTTGTTCGGGTAGCCAATAGAAAGGCTTTATTTCAAACAAACTTTATGACGTCACCAAAACGCAGTATCGTTAGGCCGATAGTGGAGTGGTTTGACCCTACCTTGTTTCCTCTACTGTGGTGCATGCTATGTCCTTTCGAAGACATTCAATCTTTCGGGAAATATTTTCTGAGTTACCAAGGCCTTTCATTGCACCTACACCCATCGAAAATGTAGCAGTTTCATTCTTCGGTTTAATTATCTGCCATTTTATTCAAAGAAAGAGTCTCCTAGAAAAGAAGCTACAACCATTGAAAGCACAACAAGTGCACGCAATAAGAAATGATGTGCGCTCTATGATGTAGGTCTTGGCATTTCTAACATTTAGCTGTTCGTGCAATTTACAATGGATCTACGACACTTGTCACGGTATCAACTACATTGACGCCAGACACCGATTAAAACCAGCTCGCAACATTCATTTTACGGTCAGTTTTTACCTTGAGTAAGCGTCCATGAGTTCAAGATGAAGTCGAAAACGCACAAAGAGCTGTTTTTTAATCTACAAATGGTATCTGTGCTACAATATGACTGGCAGGTATAAAAGAACTTGAGGTTTAACTCCTCGCACCAGCAAATTTTCGTGTCACCTCCCAAAATTTAGAGCTTTTATTCGACGGAAGAACATGTCACCGGAATGCACTCTTCCAGCCCCTGTTTGGAATATAGATATTGGAAGGGTAAAATCGAATACAACGAATAGCTAAAATGAAAACTATATCCTCCTTTGCTGTAGAAAATTTTTTTTCATGGTTAGACACTTACACAACCGAACTTCAAGGACTGAGAACGAATGATGCAGGAGGCTGCGTGCACAGAACACGTATATTTCGACTCAGTTGATTCCTTTACTCGTACAAAAGCAGTTTTGCTCTACGCTATTATACTGTAACCAAGATACGACCTTTGACCGATGAAGATGTTTTCTTCACGCTATTCGCCCCAGTTAACGTCGTATTCGACGCCAATTCTAAGGTATTTTGAGGAAGTATCTTCGGTCTTTCGAGATTCCCCAACGAGTGTCTCGTTTTCGCAGCCTTTATTCACGAAGTTATGAGCGCCGTTGAACATCTGAGACAATTTATACTTCGAGGCCAAGCTTTAAGAAAAACTATGTTACGTTCTGGCGGAAGCTTTTGGGGCACCGAGACTAAACTGGTTTACAGTTCTGAGACTCCGCTCTGCTTTGCAGAGACTTGGATGTTTTTCTAAGCCAAGACTGTCATTAGCTTTACGTACAGTATGCTAAGACATTTTCCTGCTATGAGGCGTAAGTGCTTTACTATCCTATGGTTATGGTATTTGGCTTTAGATAGCTGGAGATATTGGTCAGCTTGCTGACTTTTCCCTGTTTGAAAACCATGATAGGAACCACAAGACGTTAAAATTTCACGCTGTAGAGGTTAAGGTGCTTTGAGATTTTGTCTAGTCAGCGAAGTTGAATTCTTTTTCTACGCTAAGACAATGTTTTAGACATACGTATTTCAATTTACAGGCTAGACTAAAAGAGACAAGTCCTGCAGTTGTAAAACTGCTTTGTCTCTTAAGTTCAACAATGACGGTTTAATGATTGTCAAAAGGCTGGAGTTGTGGAACACAAGCTCTCTTTACCGCCCAGACGACAGCAATTTCAAAGAAAAGGAGGCCACCGCCTAGAACAAGTTAAGGAACAATTGAGGGTGTGGAGAATTGCTGGTTTCTGCTTCGGAACTTGCTCTAAACACGGCCTTATCACGGGGAGCATGACGAAATTTAAAGTTGGCTGCTTATGATATACCATACCCCATACCATTCCCTTGTATACCGGTGTGGGTGTGTTTTGAAATTTAATGCAGTATGGTATGTCCACGTGTGTGTTTGGGATACCATGCTACACAATGCTGATATGAAGTATGTTCTTCACACCTAGCATGACACACATGCAATTTTCAACAGCAAACAAGCAAAAGGAAAAGAAAAACAGCTTCCTACAAAGTTAGTTCGTAACCTTAATTAAAATCATTATCTAACCATTATATTCCTCGTTGGTTTAAGTACATTTTAGCTATGCCAATGATAGAACAAAAGATCACGAGGAAAAAATAAAGAAAGTAATCCTTTAGTTCAGTAATTTAAAGTTTTATTCGGTTATAAATCATGGTAAACCCTGTAACCACGAGTACGTTAAACTAAAAGAACGACTTCATGGAAATTTTGAAACCAGCTTTTCGTGCATACATGCCAAAAAATACCTCGTTAGGAGATCGAACGTCGTACTGTATCACACGAAAAAATTATGAAACTTCCTACGTTCACAAAGCAGGGACACAAACCAAACAAAAAAAGATCACCCTAAATTTGGAAAAAAATGCTGTCATTTCCACAATTATGGCTAAAATCTTGATTTATCTATGCGTTTTAATTTTAATTACACTAAGATGAGACGAGCTCAAATTTTCAGAGAGCGCAGAAGCGCTGTTTGCGGCCCGAAACTTTTGGGGCGTTGGTCGAGCAAGAAAAGTTTTCCTGCAACTGGAAATCTGTTGCCGGAGATGAGAGCAAATACCACTCGCGCTTTCTCAAACTCTCTAATTTTTATAGAAAAATTTATGCATGAAAATATCTCAGCGAATTTATTTTCTAGGATGAGAGCGCCTTGGCTTGGCTTAGATACTACAGAAGTTTAAAGTTCTGCTACCTCCTTTAGGAGATGAATATCAGATGAGCATCTGAAATTCTTTCACAGCATGACAATATCATTCTGTGCGATAGCGTCTGCCAGAGATATCACTCATGAGTGACATTCATAAACTCCTTCCTTTACTTGTTGATTCTATGTGCAAGTGATTTAGGGAGGGAACGCACCTAGTGCGTGGATTCCCCATTCCACGTATGCTTATACTAAATGTACTAACTAAATATACTGCTAACATACGCACTAAAGTGCGTAAGTTTCGAGCTAATAAGCGTGTGCATGAGCAAGCGTCGTGACTCACAATAACGCGTAAGAAGGATGCTATTGTGTTCATTGGTGCCAACTCAAAAACAATAGTTGAGTTTCAATAATTTGCGGCGGTGAAATGAAGAGCATTTTGAGAGTTGGCGCGTTGTTTACATGCTGGCCAGGCGCTTGCTGGGAGTGACAGCGAAATGAAACTTGCCCATTTGAGAAAGGGGAGCGCTTCAGAATTGTGTCGCTAGAGATGCCGGACAACTGCTCGAAAGCCGCACCAATTTCTGGGAAATGAAACAATGCTTATTGAACTTCATCAGAGAAGAATGTGATTGGCATTTGTCTGAAGACGAATCTTTATGATTCGAATATTTCCTGCGATCGCAATCACGTTACAACTAAAATTGAGGGCAAAATGAATTTACCTCTAGCTCGATGCAGCAAAATTGTTTGCAGATTTTATTTTGGTGCAGCTAAATATTTTGTTTGCAGAAATCATCACTCTTCAGATCGCAAAACTAACTATTTGGTTCTTGATTTTCAGAACATTAGAACATGAGCACATTGTGGTAACGCACAGACTTAATTCGTGGAATCATGAACAATAATTGCGTTCTTTCATGATTAGCTCGTGTATCGAATTATGAATTCGGTGAGTTTTGATAAATAATACATCAAGAATTAATTCCTGCACTTACAATATGAAAATTGTGCATTTATTTTAGTCAAAAGTAGTAAAACAAAACTCTTCAAAAAACTTGTGACGAGTGACATAAAAGTATATTCAAGGATAATATGACAGTCGAACTACTTGTAAAGTGTTACTCAGATTCCTAACCTTTAGGTATCTCCTATTATATATACTGGTTATTTATAGTCGCTATAACTACTTCGCTTAGTAACAACACATTGCCAAACAGTATTTCTAAATTGTATCCATGATAGCAACCTATGATCCTGTCGACAACTACTATCCTGGTTATACAATATTATCCTGACTACAAGCTAACATCCTAATGATAGACCATCATGCTTAAAACAAATCCTATTCTAACAGCAGATTAGTATCATGCTGACAAGGAGCTACTCTCCTGTTGAAAAGCTATCATGCTTTCAATGGATTTGGGTCCTAATGATGGCTTATTATCCGACGACCTTACAATCCGAGCTCAAGCTCCAGTTAGACAAAACAGAACATAGACGACAAAATTCAACAAGAAGGCGACCAGCTTCGTTCAGTTCACCAGAACAAACAAAAGAGAACTTAATCAAGGAAAGAACAGCCTGCAGTGCTTCCTAATGCAAGGCATAGCATGGAGCTGAGACTCACGGACCAACATGAATATTTTAAATAATTTCCTGCTATGTAAACTTTTTACTTGCTATTGGTAACATCCACATCAATGTAAACCTTTTCTTCCCTTTGATAACATCTACATAAATGTAAAAATTTATATGCCGTTGAAAACATCCACATCATTGTAAACCTTTTCATGCCTTTGATAACATCCAGATCATTGTCAAACTTTTCACTCCATTGATAACTTCCACTTTACATTTTTAGTTAGTAATATTCGGCCAGAAATATCCTCGCATACTTGAGATTGACCAGAAAATGTTTTGAAGTGATTTCGTATCTTTTACCACGAGCTAAATTGTTGTTCGCCTTGTGCATGGGTAAGCAGTATAAAGAACTATCCTAAACAAAAAGCTGTTTTAACCAATTCGGTTCAATGTTCTACATTGTTTCGTTAGCATAGCTTCAGTCAACATTTTAGTATTTTAACAAGTGTGGTTAGGTCCCATAGGAGTGATTGTATCAGTTTTGATGCTATATCGTTGAGGGTCCCTTCCATTTCCAAGGAAAACACGAGAAGTTATGGAAACATTCTGTCGTGCGTGAGGTTCTTTGCCACTGTCAATATCAAGAGTAATTGAATAATAAATGTTTCCATCAGTAACATATGGAGTTCAGATTGCACTAGGACTTGAAAACCTTCTTCAAAAGCAGTCGTAATTTCATAAACATCTTCATCAAGTGAGCAGAAGTGTGGTTTTATGAAGACGGAGTCTCCGCCATGGTCAGAAAAGAAAGAAAGGAAGAATGAAAAACCGTTTATTCCAAAAACGTTGATTCAGGAAATAGATTACAACACATTGGAGTTTAATAATATCTTGATACAGAGGTGCTTAATTGACAGACAAACCACTCGAGGTGTACAATAGGAGTCAGGAGTTCATTGGGTTATTGAGATAAACAATCAAAGTATATTATCTGGGATATTTTATCCATGGCAAGGTGACAGCGTTTTAAATACTTTAATTACTAATTGAGTGAGCAGGAGTCAAGTGACGGATAAGAAAGCATTGAAAAGTAATTACAAAGGAATTGAATACTTTAACAATGCAAAGTAATCAAATACTTTAACAATGCGAAGAAATTAAATACTTTAACAATGCAAAGTAATTAAATACTTTAATAATGCAAGGTAATTAAATACTTTAACAATGCAAAGTAATTAAATACTGTTGTGTCGTTTCTTTCAACGACATGAGGTATTTTTAGCAGCCGCTGCAACAACAGTGTCGGTAGCCTTAGACTACCAACGAAGGAGAAGTAAGCGCTCAGGAACGCATGTCTCTGTCTACTCGCTCTGTAGGTTACATACGTTCTCTTAAACCAGAGCGCCACAAAGATCTTCCGGGACTCGTAAACCTCAGCCTCCGGAACTCTTACTCTCAAAACCAGTGTCACATTATAACGATGCGTATTTTAACATATAACAAAACTTTAATTACTGATTGAGTGAGCAGGAGTCAAATGACGGAAAAGAAAGCAGTGCAAAGAAGCCCAATAACGTCAGCGGTGCCTGGAAACATCCAAGATCATCCCCATGAAAGAGCAAATCATCTCCACAGACCAAAGTATCATGCACGATTTCACTCAATCATGCAGTGTGCAGTAGAGAAATGTATTCGTTTCAACATCTATGGGTACTCTTGAATTGATGTGCCACTCTCTGAACTTTCTGGTAGGTCACAATATGTGTTGAACTATTGTTCAATATTTTTTATAACTTTCCACAAATTGCACGCAATGTTCACAGCAGTGATCGAAAATGGGGAAATTCCTGTTGGTCAGAAAACACATCATGAAGGTCAAAAAGTCACAAATAGTGCAATTAATATATCACAACGGGATCCTTGTGAAAAAACAAAGCATTTTCTTGGCTATCGAGAAATAACACACAAAACTAACTCACGTGGTTAGCTTTATTTTTAAATGAACCAGAAAATAAAATCCCACAAAGTTAACTTGAAATTCAAGTTTGTTCTGCGAAGATAAAGCAACGAATTTCAAGTAATCGAAAACCAATCCAACGAGTGAGATTACTTTCAGATTTGCATTCCGAGGATCAATTGCTCTGATCTTGACATTGCTTGTACCAGCAATATCCTGTAAAGACTTCACAGATGAAATGTTACTTAAATTTTCGTTCTGGGAGGCTGAATGAAGTATTCAACAAGCAGCGCACGACAGCAAACAGTAATGGTGCGTCTGTATAGGTTGGAGTTTATGACTTTTGACATTTTGTTTAACAGGAAATTACAGCACGAAATTGTTCTAAAGCCAGGGAATGATGCGTCTGTATAGGTTGGAGTTTATGACTTTTGACATTTTGTTTAACAGGAAATTACAGCACGAAATTGTTCTAAAGCCAGGGAATGATGCGTCTGTATTGGTTGGAGTTTATGAATTTTGACATTTCGTTTACCAGGAAATTACAGCACGAAATTGTTTCTAAAGCCATGGAATGATGCGTCTGTATTGGTTGGAGTTTATGAATTTTGGCGCTCTGTTCACTCGGAGATCAGGGCACGAAATTGTTGTATGAAGCTATGGAATCGCCCAGAAGCCCTGAATTTAGGCAATTGCAGGGCAAATTCCAATAACGGAGCACAAACAAATTTATTGCGTAATTCACAGCGCAGAACACAGGCTAGGACTGCTCCTTGCTACCAAGAGTTGAAGAGAGCCCTTCTGTCCACATGTTTAGGCGAAACTGTGGAAATTATAGATTTGAAATAGAGGAAAAAAGTAAAACTAGATATTCTATTGCACGAATGAAACCATAAATCTCAATGATCCTAAATTATATTTTCCTGACAGCAATATTTTCTCTCACTGAATTCTTCTCTGAGACTGAGACGAGTTTTTGTCAAATTCTCTTGCACTCAAAATGTTATTGCCTGAAGCACCGGGAATAAGTTTTTTTTTGTCGAAATATTGCAGTTTTTCCTAACATTTTTCAAGATACTGAATCATCTCACTCGTTAACCAACTTCTACAGTTTACGTTTTTCCAGTGTTGCAACCAGGTATTTTCTACGAGTTCTTAAGATGTAAAACTCAAGCAAAGCTGCATGAAAAGCGTCGCTATTAACGTCACCAGAGTTCGCTCGACATACGGCAGTAGCAGCACATAAGGCAGCGGCGGGCAAGCAATACAAACCTCACAACAGCGTCGCATAACCTTTAGGTTCAGTTTGTGTTTGTCTCTGTACAAGCACCAGGTTTGACAATAAGAGAGTCTTTTCGCACACATTTGTGAAGTCCCAAGTTTAACTTTTGTACATAAAATCTGATGCTGGAAGTGTCGCCAGAAGGAATAGTTTGAGAATGTTTTTTACAAGTTTTAGGTATATTTACCTACACGGTACATGAACAGTGGAATGCATTTCTAGGAATTTATCAATATTGTGCTGAGAGTGTCATACTGCGCCGTAAGAAAGTGTTTTAGGCTGTTTTCACAAGTTTATTAGAGTCTATAATCTACCCTGTGCATGAACAATAGAATATGTGAACTTCTAGGGATTTCTCAAGGAATTGAATTTGTTATTGTGGCTTTGTCGTCCACAACACAAATTTGTTATTGTGGATTTGTCGTCCACAACACAAATTTGTTATTGTGGATTTGTCGTCCACAACACAAATTTGTTATTGTGGATTTGTCGTCCACAACAAGACAGAGATCGAAATGTTACAGGATCTACAATACAGGCCGGCATACGCTCGCTACTTAATAGAAATGTTTGTAAGGCACAGAAGCAACAGCAACAATACAAAACATATATTAGTCTCCTGAAACACTTCTCATATACTTCCGCTGAACAAAGCTGTCAAGAATGTCTATAAATAAACAGTGTCTTAGGTGAAAAACTCGTGTCTCCTGAGTTTTAGGACTGACTCCATGGCTTCGACATAAACAAAAATAAAATAACCACGGCTGTGAAATGGTCGCTATAATTTATGAGACAGCGTCTCTCATCCATGAAATCGCCCCTCTCATCCATGAAATGGCTGCTCAAATTAATGAAATCGCCCCTCTCATCCATGAAATGGCTGCTCAAATTAATGAAATCGCCCCTCTCATCCATGAAATGGCTGCTCAAACCCATGATAAGGCTGCTCTATGCGACGGATATTTTCTGATAATAATGCGAATTTACTAGCTCTTGTGCGTAAATTTTGATGATAGTGAACGTGACTATTTAACACATTCATTGCGGGATGACCCACCGGTGGATCGGGCTTAAGTTTTTCCTGCTGCAAAACGACCCAACGATGGGTCGTTTGAAAAATATTTAACAATCTTTTTATATTACTGGTAGTATTTATCTTACCAAGTTGATGTTTGCTATTTATAAAATTTTTAGCAATTGTTGACTTTAAATTTGAGTTGGATATTGATCATCAGTATAACCCATCGCAGCCAGTGTGATAATTCTCTCTGCTTTCTACTCTGCTGCCTGTGCGTGATTTACAGTTTGTCTAGCGGCACAGGGCTCAGGTCGCAGCTCCAGGCCGGGCCGCGCAGTGCGTTCCTCTGGCCAAATTGTATGATAAATAATAAAAAGTTCAACTAGAAACTGAGGCAGTCAGCAATTTTTAATAATAAATTATTGTGGGCGATCAATATTTTGAGGGACGCTTAGGGTTTTTACCCACGATCAGCAATATTAATTTCAACACAACACCAACAAACCATCACCAATATGAACACAACACCAACACACCATCAACAATATCAACACAACACCAACACACCATCAACAATATCAACACAACACCAACACACCATCAACAATATCAACACAACACCAACACACCATCAACAATATCAACACAACACCAACACACCATCAACAATTAAACACAACACCAACACACCATCAACAATATCAACACAACACCAACACACCATCAACAATTAAACACAACACCAACACACCATCAACAATATCAACACAACACCAACACACCATCAACAATATCAACACAACACCAACACACCATCAACAATATCAACACAACATCAAAACACCATCAACAATATCAACACAACACCAACACACCATCAACAATATCAACACAACACCAACACACCATCAACAATATCAACACAACACCAACACACCATCAACAGTATCAACACAACATCAACACACCATCAACAATATCAACACAACATCAACGCACCATCAACAATATCAACACAACATCAACACACCATCAACAATATCAACACAACATCAACACACCATCAAAAATATCAACACACATCGAAACACCATCAACAATATCAACACAACACCAACACACCATCAACAATATCAACACAACATCAACACACCATCAACAATATCAACACAACATCAACGCACCATCAACAATATCAACACAACATCAAAACACCATCAACAATTTCAACACAACATCAACACACCATCAAAAATATCAACACAGCATCAAAACACCATCAACAATATCAACACAACATCAACACACCATCAAAAATATCAACACAACATCAAAACACCATCAACAATATCAACACAACATCAACACACCATCAAAAATATCAACACAACATCAAAACACCATCAACAATATCAACACAACATCAACACACCATCAGAAATAAGGTCTATAAAATGTTTATTGAGACATTGAAGGGAATGTCTAGATACATCGCACACATGTGATGACTGCTTATGAGAAAAGAATTTGATAATCGTTATTTTCTCTGTAATTACTGCACGTGATAACCGCGTGTGGCAAGAGAAGTTTGTTCTCATGTAATTAAAATGTTGCCATCATTGAAAGAAGACCGCCGCACCCAAGGGGCTTAACGCAAGTAAAGAAAAAAGTAGAGTGCATTAATACGTAATTACATCTCAAAATCTACCTAAAGCTACTCGAAATATACAAAACGAAAAAGATAAGCACTGTAAATGTCGTTGAACTTTAGTATGATCTCATTTTACGAAAAGATTCTGAATTTGATCACATTATGTGCTGATTCTACACTGGAGAAATGTAATCGAAAACTTCAAAATTGCATTGACATGCGCACGAGATCCCAAGAAAAGGGTGGCAGAGCCAAGCCCTGATTTTAAAATTAATTCTGATTTTTCCTGCACAAGGTACGGTATTAAAAAATATTGTGTACTGTGCTTTTCCACCTTTACCTTTCGATTTAAGCAATTCACTGGGCCAGCCAACTCTTTTATCGGTTTTAAGAAATGATTATATCAATGAGAACCGTTTCGCTACGCTGCCCGGTGCTCAAAGTCAAAAGGAAAAACAGAACTACGAGATCAAAGAGTGAGAGAAGCCTTCGTCTTTTCAGTAAACCTGTTTGCTGTTGATAAATCAAGCCATTCAAAAAAATGGTACGACTCGGGGAAAGAAGTGTATTACTGACAAATAACTTTATAGAGGGAAACAAAACGCAGTAGACTGACTTCTCAAACTGCAGTGAACTATATATTTAATCATGAAAAAGAATAAATTTTAAAAAATAAATTAAATTCAAATTTGCTGGTGAAATTTGAGACCGTTCGAACAACAGATGTTTATTAAGAGATAAAATTCACTTTCTTCTTTTGGATAGTAAAGGTATTATTTCAGAAAGCACAATATTCTTTGACCAGCCTCACCACAAAAGCAGTCAAAAAACACCAAAAGTTCTGCGCGACCAGCATCATCACAAACCTTTACACCACACACATCACCAACGGAAGCTTCAGGCAAGGCACTGCTGCGAAGATTTGTGCGATGCTATTGCGTGAGCTTTTTTTCATAATAATTCATTTAAAATTCTTTATTATATATGGGAAACTAAAAGCCAAGACAGACTCGTCCTGGCGTGCCTGTGAGTTTGAGAGAACACAGTTCTGGCGTCGCGATCTTTTCGAGCGGAAGGACAAAAATGTTTTCAAAATATTTAAATCTTGAAGGACAATGATTTTAGGTTATTTCAAATAACGTTGGGAACGCAAGAGGAGAATTTATGCGCCTTACATTTGCATAAATCTGAGTTTGTGTGAGCGTCTGAAGAGAATGCGGCAAAATATTGCACCAGTGTCTGACGTGGCTTGCTCAAGTTCATGTAAAACTTTTGCTGGGAAAAGTTTTTGCAGTTTTTTCATTTTTCTGTTGAAGTTTGATAATTGTATACGAGGAGTCTGAATATTTCCTATCACATGAAAGCCATTATCGGAGTGAATTTTCAGTGAAAAGGAATGAAACTTGGTAGCGTCGATTGGAAACAGAGTAAGATTTACTTTACAGAGATTTTGAAAAAATTCGAGAATTTTTTTTCTCGTTGATATTTGATAATGGAATCTTGAGACAACTGAACAATGCGCGTTTGCATAAGTATAAGTTTTTGCGTTCTTTAGAGTAAAACACGTCTTTTGCGTTACAGTAAACTACATATCTAATCCTGAAAAGGAAACAACATAAAAATAAATTTTGAAAATATCCTAAGTTGTAAAATTTTGGTAAAATTTCAGACATTAGCAACAAAACTTGTTCCTTGAAGGGTGAAATTTCAAATCTTAGAGGACACCAGACACTTGAAGCCCAGGTGGTATTTCTGCGCTTTCTTGATCGTGACGTCATGCCACGAGGTCGGGGGCTCTGAACACTGACTTCTACTGGAGCGTTTACTGATGAATCTTTCAGGAGGAAGAAGAGATCGAACACATTATTCACGAAAATCCGTCTCTCAGTGGACATTTCTGTCGTGACTGACTATGTGAACTGACCGGGTGATTGACTACGTAAGTATCAAATGTAGCGTCCTTAATCTCTCACAGTTGTTCAATGCTGCAAGTGGAATCTAATACAGGCTGGTTCAGCACACCAAGTTGCACTAATGTCGCTAGCTGCTATGAATCCATGGTGGTGGTCACTATAATTCAGTGGTATTTGTAAATACACTCGCACACCACCGTAGTATATGGTGCCTGGAGCCAGTGCTGGCAAATTGTGTCTACCAATAGTTTGGTGCAGCTCAGAAGAGTTCGCTGTCGGAATTACTGCATTGGCGCGGGTGGCCACTCTCCAAGATAACTGAAGTATGAAGTAAAAACGGACATAGCGTCCGTGTCGTTGCGCAGCCACTGCCTCGTCACGCTAACGATGCTGCACAGACACTACAGTGGTTCTTAGTCGACTTTAATTAGAAAACAAAAGATTTTGTCATTGTAACATTTCATTCGTGGACAGAAGTAACTAATTATTCATAATGTGATATATTTGTGAAATGTTTGCAAGCATTTCTTACCAGTGAATCCAGCGCAGCAATAGTAATGTGAACGCAAAAATTAAAATTGGAATATTTCTTTCGCTAAACACTTCGCGAATGAATTCGAAATTTCGTTTGATGTATTCACAGATAATTACTTACACACAGAACTACGGGCTCAGTCTATTTCACTCGTGGACATCTTGAAAATGATTCCAATATTTATGACTACTAATTGCACTCAAAATTGAAAATACGAAGAGGTTTTCAAAGTCCCATTTTTGACACCTCCCCCCCCTGAAAAAATCTGGTAACGAATCAAAATAAATCTACAAAAATTTCAAATATGTCATTTTTCAAGCAAATCAAACTTCATGATTAATTTGAAAGCTGTTCCACTTGCAGTGTTACTCTAAAATTGTGGTTAGACCATCCCTATTTTCAATAAATTCCTCGATTGAATAAAAGTTTAATTTATTAATTTATTTTAGCTTCGCTTCCACGTTTTCTCTATGTTGTTCATGTAATGCTCACGTCGGCAGCTGGGACGCAGATGAAAAGCCGAACTGGGATTTACAGGTCGAAAGTACAGAGCTTGGATGCTTTAATGTGACTTGTTTTTTTCAAGCATTTCCGGAGAAATTCCTACACTGACAACGCAATCCGCTCGCAAACATGGAAATAAAATATTCGTATCAGTTACAACGAACGTTCTTTTCAATCCTTTGAGTGGAAAGCAAGCCAGGGGTTCGAAAACGTGGAATGTATTTCGATCACAGTAGGAGTTGACTGCGAAGAATGAGAAGATGCACATCGGCAATGCGAGGCTGGTTTCTCAATAGCAACATAAAATTGCTTTTCGAATTGGAATCCTTTCAATGGCGGTACTTCCAACGGTCCTTCTCTTCTCTCCAGTTTGGACTTTCTGGCTGAACTTTGTACATGCGGGTTGCCCTGATGTCGCCCTGATCTGGGTAGTGGGCTGTGAACACACGGCAAATATGAGGCGGACATTTGAAAAGACGTCGCCAGGTCCTCATGGTATTTGCATTAAATCGTCCGGCAGTGTACACAGGCATGGAAGAGTATGGCAGAATGGTGAGTGGTCATGAATTCTAAAATAGCCTGGTCACGAGAGCATTTAAGTTGAATACAGCGTTCTGTTCAGAGCAATAATGTGAAGAGAATGTAACAGATGTGTGATGTATTACCGTTCTCGTCTGATTGTAGCCGATTAGGAGTGAACTCGTACATGTACAAATGGGAATTTAATTGAGTCTAATTACCTGGCAGATGAAACATGTAGGTAAAGTATGTCTATACAGTAATTACGTGGTAAATAAGAGCGATAGTTTGCAGTAGGCTACCACAAGGTATGGCCAAAATTTGGATTGAGTGATTTTATTGATATTTGAGCTATTTTTGTGCTGGCATTACTTCTAGTACTTGCTAGGAATCGGCGCTGTGCATCAAGTTAATTTTTTAATCACTGAATGAATTCCCTTGTGAAGAAATGTATTTTTTAATAAAGCCTTCCAAATTCCTAAGTTCAAGTGTTTAAATTTTATATCTAATGTATCATTAACATCACAAATTTATGGACACTCTTTGAGAAAAGAAGTATTTTTAAAAAGTGACTAATTTACTCGCTGTACTTAGTTCATTCATAACAAGCGTACTTTTTTTCCTAATCGCACCACATGACCACGACTTAACTCTTGCCTTCAAAAAACTTTCCACTCAATATTTCCCCCACGTTGCCACTCTCCTGCGTAGCTGATCGGAGGTGAAGCAAAGGTACTCAACACAGGTCAACTTTCGCCCGAGTTTTCAGTTTTCATTTTCTTCGAGGATGAAAAAGTCGAGGTATCTGACGATTGCTTGGAGAGAGAGAAGCCGAAAGTCGTAATCATAAAAAAATTATATTGAAACTTTTTCATCAAGATATCAAAAAGCCAAATTTACAGTACATTCACATATGGTTGAAATCCTTATTTCAAGTCGTTACTCGCGTTTGTGATTTGTTTTGAAGCGAGAACCTGGAGCGCTGCTCTATGTGTAGTCATGAACAATAAAACTGTCAAGCTTGCCTCAAGTTTAGTCGGTCTTACAATTTCTGAAGTCTTTTTAATAATTGTCAGCTGGAACTAAATTTTCAAAAAACTATGAATTCAAAGTGTGGTGCTATTCATTTCGGTCAGGTTTCCTATCTATAAAGTCGAAAAAAACAATTTTAAGAGCTTAGCCCTAGAAGACTTGTTTATCTTGATGAAAGATATTTTCGTTGATATTCACAAAATACCATCCCATCAAAATTAGAAGCTGCGATTCGTAATATGTTACAATAACCAAGGAGAAACGCAAGAGGTCTGCATAGGAATTTTTTAAACATTGAATAAAAAATCAGAATACTTTTAAATTAAGCATTTTATGTTCGTTTCGTGCAGATCCGTTTGACCTACAAATACTCATAGTTTAACCCTTTAACTTCTGGATTTTTGCACTCATATTTCCGTCAGTACAGCCATTGTCGTCAGAATGTCAATGACATCAGGTGCTGAAAGAACTGCCATTCGCCAGTGAACTTCAAAAAACACATTACGGAACAAATTCAAAAACACACTTTACATTGGGGTCATTTTAGATACAAGACCGTACAATCCCGTGGGGCGTTAGAGGATTACTTCACTTGACAGACTCTGACAGCTCAGAAACTCCAAGCGTAACCGCGCCATCGATTCAGTCCATGTCGTGACCTCGAGTTGACGTCCCCAAGTTAGACACTCGATGCCAGCCCCGTAAGTCTGAGATGGAGTTGCTGCTTCATCTGAGAGCTCCCATTAAATCGGAGTGAGCGATCGACACTTGTCTTTAGAGCCGAATCCGCAAGTTCTCTTAGTATTCCCTAGCAACTCTACTTAGGTTCGTGACGTACAAGCAGAAATTCAGAGAAGAAACAGCAATCACTACACCAAAAGTGTATTTTAATCATCATCGGAGTGCGAGCGTTTAAATAATCAGATTTGAGGTTGAAACGAGAGATCAAAGAATATTGCACAAAACATAAACTCGCAAAAAAAGGCGTTTCGAGTGCTTACTCATAGTAAGGTGAGCGTCATTGCATTGTTTCACGAGTGAATGCTTTATAGGATTTTCCTTGTTCTCTCATTTACAGGCGAAGTTAAGTCTTGATCATATTGGATTTGAAATGGTGTTGAACTTCACACGCGTTTAACAGGGGTGGTCCCAGAGTGTACGTATAGCATTAAACACTTATGTGTGAGTAGGTGTTGGTTAGAACTACCTGAGATACTCCGTAAGCCTGACTGAGGTGGTAAAATGCTCGTAGGGATAGGAAAGTTATCTAGCATCTGTCCTGAAGTTTTCAGCATCTGTTCTGAGAGTTACAAGTTAAGTTTGCAAAGAACCAATCCAACATAACTCTCACAGTCCGAAAGCCTAGACGACAGCACTAAACTGTACGTCACAATCAGGTCGTAACGTCCAAGTAACTTCTCAAGTCCGTCTCTCACACTCGTGTCGTGCCGTCGTGAATGCCTTCTGCATGAAGGCACTTTTGAAAAATTCACCTCGCATCTGCAGCGCGTGTGTCGCCTGAACTGGAGCGGCTGCTCAAGTTTCTGAGTCGCAGCTCGACCGGCTGAGCATAACCTTTGTCTTTTGAAATGTCAGCAATCTAAACTTTGGTCAATAGAGCTATAAAATTTTGTTCTGATTGGCATTTAACCGTTACTAAAGTGCAACGAATCAAGCACGTGTTTACTTGGAATGAATTCCGTTGAAGTTTGTAGAGAATGTAATTACATGATGTTCTACACATTCAACATATATACCTCAATTTTTTTTAAAACAATTTTTCAGCAAGATCGAATGATTCTGTTTTGTATTTTCAAAAAACTAATCTCTCAACTGTCAAAAATGACGGTGATATAGAAAATACATCGTAAAGCAAGAACTTAAGCCTGTTTCTTCCCATGGAATAATTACCTTTTTACCAGTCTGTATAGCTATTGCTATTTATAACTTTTAAGATGCTATTATATCTCCCTACTCAATCAAAAATACTCTAACTCATGAAGAGCATTGTTGTGTACGAGATCAATTTTACTGGAGGAAATTACATCTCTTTTCATGAACAAATCTGGGAAACCCTGGCACTACCCAGTTTCCTTAATAACTTTTAACAACTCCGGGACATCGAAAAAACACACAGAGAGTATCCAGATTTCTTTTGCACCACTCATAAACATCCTAGTGTTACACAGAATTGCTTTACGATATACAGTGTCTCTATAGCTCTTAGGCAATTAATAAAATCACCTAGCAAATTAGGAGCAATTCTGGGACACATTAGCATTGGAGTCTTGATGCTAAGTACATGGCCAGTTTGACGCAGGTACTTGGTCAGTTTGATGCAAAGTACATGGCCAGTTTGATGCAAGTACTTCGTGAGTTTGATGCTAAGTACATGGCCAGTTTGACGCAGGTACTTGGTCAGTGTGATGCAAAGTACATGGCCAGTTTGATGCAAGTAATTCGTGAGTTTGAAGGTAAGTACATGGCCAGTTTGATGCAGGTACTTCGTCAGTTTCATGCAAAGTTCATGGCCAGTTTGATGCAAGTACTTCGTGAGTTTGAAGCTAAGTACATGGCCAGTTTGATGCAGGTACTTCGTCAGTTTCATGCAAAGTACATGGCCAGTTTGATGCAAGTACTTCGTGAGTTTGAAGCTAAGTACATGGCCAGTTTGATGCAGGTACTTCGTCAGTTTCATGCAAAGTTCATGACCGGTTTGATGCAGGTACTTCGTCAGTTTCATGCAAAGTACATGGCCAGTTTGACGCAAGTACCATGCCGTATTGACATTGGGCTTGGAAAAAACTTGTAGGTGGAGAAACTTTCAATAAAAAGTAGAATAAAAAGGCGGAGTTCACCCCAGAGTGATAAGATATTTATCTCCGAAACATGCGAGACACGATAATTATCCTTAAGATAAGTCAGGTTCATATTGAAGCGATAAGACACGGGCCAGCAACAAAGTGTAGCAGGAGAAATTTAGTCAGTAATCATGAGTCCTTCATCGAGTGATAAAGAACTCTAGCCAATATNGACCATCTTTTTTCGGTTCACTGCTGTCCTGTTTTTCAGCACCTACTACTTTCTTCTTCAACTTTTTTCTTGTTTCATGAACTTCTTTCTTAGCTTACTGTTTCTATGCACCTTGTACATAGATTCCGCCTTCCCAAACTCTGTACTAAATAGTGCCTTCATCCTTCCTCTCTTTGAACATCTTCGTCGTGGTAAAGGGAGGCTAAAACTTTCTTGTAATCAATCAATCAATCAGCCAATATCGTACGACACTGCAGGAAGAGACACGCACACTTTGTCTCTTGATTCGCGTATCTTGCGACAGATGTCGCTATCGTACCGGTGTGAACCAGTCTTGCCGCCTCTCCGCATTTGTAACGGATCTGAGCGCGTCGTATCTCACAAGACAATTATCGCCTATCGCTTACGACATGCAGACATGTATCTTATCGCGCTGGTGTGAACGCCGCCTAATGAAACAGAACGATAGACTCAAGGTTGTGAATTTGACATAGCGTCCCATGACATTTTTTCTTCGATTAGAAACAATGCTAAACGGAAAACTCAAGGCATTGGCCATACCGTCATTATGATGTTTTCTGACGTCTTTGCTGTGATTGTAAATGTGTTCTGTGCATTTTTTCACGTTCATTTTGATTGGGACACGTGTATACGTCGAGGATCGTTGTTATCTATTATGTTTTGTGTGTAGGTTGTAACGCATGGACGGAAAAAGTAGTTTTAAATTTCATCACGTCATTTCTCTAGATTTTCTAAGGGTTTTTCGAACGTCTGTTAATATGCAGTTGGGATTGATTGCCTGGGTGCGCATAGTTAATATATATTTTGTGCATTTGTAAGAGTTCAAAAGTTAGTACAAAATAGTCGAGCCTGTGACTTATATTTTTGCTCCACATGCAATATTTTTTCATGAACTTTCGACCTGGTGTTTTTAAAGATCATTTCAGTTTACTATTATCGGGAAGCACATGAGTCAACTTATGAAACTGTTCTGAATCGAGAAGTGAATGAGAAACTTTTAACGTAGAACACAATTCAAATTGTGCTCAATACAGTATACAGTATTTGAAGCCTAAACGTTTTTGATACTAGAGCAACTTCAAGTGCTCTGTTCACAATTTTTGTCTCTCAAATTTATGAGAAATCGAAAAAAAAACATTTTCCCAAATTTTAACGTCAGTTCACAATAATGAACATTAAGATGTCGGCTAATTAACATTTATGTTCATTTCAGTGTTAGGTTTCTTTTGACGAAATACTAATGTTTGCATGGTAATAATTTCTAATTTTTTAGAGCAAGAATATTTTTACACGCGTCATCCCTTAGAGAAATGTTATGATTTTTCAGATCGGTGAGACATCTTATACCTATTAATGAACGCCTGTTTAACTGAGAGGTATTTGTTGATGTCTCTGTACAAAAAGTCAATTTAAAATTTACGAGCAGTCGTCTTTCTTTGTTTTACGCACACAAACATATTTTTCCATTCACTGCACTCCCGACAACATCGGTCACCATCGCAGAATCACTCATGTGTCAATGCGAATGGAGGCTGTGTCTCTCTTTCGCCGTCTTCTTTTCGCTCAGCATTTGTAAAATTTTTCTAACTGATATTAAACTAGCCAAGGGAAACATTTTTTACGTCTTCCTCTCAATATTCCATTCGACCATAACATGGATATTATCATAACATAGATATTTTGATACCAACCAACTAAGAACCTTTAGGTAATGATATAAAAACACACATTGTTGTGCACTTCATGTTTTTTTATTGAAAATAAAAAGTTTGTCGTACTTTCTCTACCTCTTTCTTTCCTCTTGCCGTTTAGACTTGGGCGCGTTGCCAGCTGGATAACCTCTTGCCAGTTAGAGCGCCAGGCTCCCCCAGTTTAATAGGGTGCAAAGCGAATCCTGGGCCGGGTGCACGATGGACGGCGTTGAGATACGCGTCTTTTGCAGTAGCGCGTCTCCAGCTGCCGCTGCTGCCGCTTGAGCTCTAGGAAGTCGTCCCTGGTTGTAATAAAGGGGCTCATCTGCCGGCACAGCGGGCAGGTCGTCCTGAAACACAAATGTAAAGTTGAAACGTCTGCATCGTCTTGCAGTCTGCTCTCTGTGAGGCATAAAAAAGTATTTCAGATTTTGAAGTTAACTCCGATTGGAAAATTCACTTCAGATGCCTGGCAAAGGGACTAGTATGATCTTATCAACAGGAGTCTTATATGCAAAGTCTGTTTAAATGTTTTTGTCAATTTTTAAAAGCATATTTCAAACAATAACGTTTGATTCTTTGATCTCGTAGAGAAGGTACACTCATTAGGTGCGATCATCTCTCAGGATATTGAAATGTTGTTAACTTTACAGCATGTAAGACTAAATCTCTAACTCTGAAATATAACTAATGAAATCAAAAGTAAAACTCTTTGGTTGCATAGGTGCATAAGTTGATGCAGGCGAGAGTTGTGTAGAAAGTAGTAAGCGTAAAGGAATAATGTAAGCTCAGATCACTCTGCTGCACAGCCTGCTGTCTTCTCCTCACATTATCATCTATACAAAGAAATCATTCACAATCAATTATTGCACAAAAGCTTCAGTAAAATCAAATTTCGAGTACTTACTTGGCTTCAAACCAGGTCGTAGCGCAGCTCTCGCACAGCAGGTGTGTGCAGCCGGAGAGAATTACAAAGTTGAGGTCTTTGTTGATGGTCACCGACTTGCAGACGGAGCACTCCTCCTCGTCCTCAGGCAGCAGCTCCTCCAGGTCAACTCGGGCCAAGCGCGACCACATCGAGTTCTTTTTGTCCCCTCGGATGATTGCTGCTATGGTGGCGTTTTTAGAGAGCTTCGAGATGCTGTCCATCAGCTCCGATAGTCGACACTCGGGGTCCTTGCCGCTCGTGGATAGGGAAATGTTGTCTTCCAATCGTCTAGAAAATGCCTTAGCTTGGTATTTCATCATGTCGATTTTTTGGGCGAATTGGATGTCAGAAAAGTCGCTCATCTCCACCGGCGAGATGAGGGAGATTATTTCCTGTAATTTAGTGAACACTTCATCCACAGTTTCGGCGCTGATAAGTTCAGATACATCATACAAATCCCCTGAGACTGTCTCCAGCGCTATCAGGACTTTCAGAAGGATTGAATGCACAGGAAAAATTCGTGCTTCGTCCAGAAGCAAATTGAGCTCTTCCAGCAGCGCTACTTCCTCTTTGGACTTTGTCCTGCCATTAGTCCCCTCGTAGACGTAGGAACAGGAACCGAATTGGGATTCTTGGTGTCCTGCATCGCAAGATGAGGAGGACGTCGAAGGCAGCTCAGATACTGGAGACATGCTGATGTTTGTCTGTGGACAAATGAAATGTTTTAGAATAATGGAAGAGAGAAGAATGGGACTAAAATGAAACTTGTGTGCTATAATACAGAGTGCACATCTATTGCTAACCTACTTATTACGCTGAAAATTTTGTCAACAACACCCGGACACATACGACTTAGCGAGACAATTTGTTTTTTATATATACGATGCTCAAGGCGATATTAATAACACACGTTCAAATTAAGTTTGCAGATTTCGTTCAATTGACATAGCATAACACGGCTTATTTTTCTAGTTTACACTGCTGTTCACAACGAATTAGAATGAAATGGGAAGGAAAAGTTTGGAATTACCCATGTAATTTTAATGCTCTATTATTTCACTCAATAAAATAGCTCGTTTAGAGATACCCTTTTACAAACTCCACAAAATAACATTAACGAAATTATTTGTGTACGTCTTTATCAAATAATAATGCAATGTGAATGCACTGAAACATTTTATTCCGAGATGATAAATTAACAATTTTTAAATTGACAATTTCGGGCTTAGCTAAGCAGAAATCGTTATTTCACTGCATCTCATATTCAACCACTGCATCAGTGGTGAAGAAATTCAAGAGACTCACAGCTGAGATCTTCTGACCATAAACCATAATACTGGATGAAACTTGACTTTCAAAAGTCACACCAGTCATGCACGTTCGAATTTGTCCAAATCCATCAAAATTTCCACAAAT
>JACJUY010000755.1:19645-37694 GCA_014220935.1 Platorchestia sp. MABIK | reverse complement strand
GTATGGTTGTGTTCAAAGGGTCTGGTTGTGTTCAAAGGGTCTGGTTGTGTTCAAAGGGTCTGGTTGTGTTCAAAAAGTTTGATTAATTGTGTTCAAAGGCTCTGGTTGTGTTCAAAGGGTCTGTTTAATTGTGTTCAAAGGCTCTTGTTGTGTTCAAAAAGTCTGGTTAATTGTGTTCAAAGGCTCTGGTTATGTTCAAATGGTCTGGTAGTGTTCAAAGGGTCTGGTTGTGTTCAAAAAGTCTGGTTAATTGTGCTCAAAGGCTCTGGTTGTGTTCAAAGGGTCTGGTTGTGTTCAAAAAGTCTGGTTAATTGTTTTCACAGGCTCTGGTTGTGTTCAAAGGGTCTGGTTGTGTTCAAAGGGTCTGGTCGTGTTCAAAGGGTCTGGTTGTGTTCAAAGGGTCTGGTTGTGTTCAAAAAGTCTGGTTAATTGTGTTCAAAGGGACAGGTTATGTTCAGAATGTCTGGATATGTTCAAAAAGACTGGTCGCGTTCAGAAGAGTGTCCGGGTGGCGTGGGCAGGTCAGATGCGGGCCAGGCAATTGACTGGGCTTCAGGTCTCATGAAAGCGAAGTGGGAGCTTCCGGGCAAGACACTTGTGGCTCTCTAGCTCCGTCTTCCGTAATTACGTGTAGAAATGAATCAATATCTTACAGGGTCTACGACTGGGGGGCTCTGGCAGATCTAGCCATCGAACTCTGGGTCTTGCACGAGTTTCTGAATTAGACCCGGCCATCGTACTCTGGGTCTAGTGCGAGTTGCTTAGATAGACCCAGCTAAAGTACTCTGGGTCTGGTACGTATTTTTTAGGTAGACCCGACCATCGTACTCTGAGTCTAGCTCGAGTTTCTTAGGTAGACCCAGCTAAATTACTTTGGGCCCAGCACGAATTTCTTAGATAGACCCGACCATCGTACTCTGGGTCTAGTACGAGTTTCTTTGAAAAAAACGCCCCACTCCCTTTAGATCTAGCACAGGTGTTTTAAGTAGACCCAAACGACCTACTTTGAGTCCAGCACAGGCTGCTCAATTTCATTCTGGACGAGACACATATTGCTCTGTTCTGACTTGTCTAACTTCGCTCTGGAAAGAACGAGTCACTCACTGTGCGTTCATGCTGGTCTTTAAACAATTTTGGTGAAACAACCTACATCTGTAAAAATTTTCAGTTAGGCTTCTTTGGAAATGAAAATGAGATTTCTCTACCCTGTTTGCAACAGCAAAAATTTAGTCTAATATGCACTGCCAAAATTTAAGAATCATTTACCGAAGCGCTTGCAGGCAAAATGAGAGATGTGTGTATGGTGTTTGTTCCTATTGTAATGCATAAAGCTGCTGCACAAACCAAAGTCTTGGCAAACTGCAGCACAATTTTATAATAATTCAAGTTGATACAACAACTTCCATTCGTTGATTTTTTCTTTAAGTGACCGAAATAAAGGAAGAAAATACTAGTAAATTACCTGAAGACCACCATCTGCGCTTCAAAAATCACTCGCGCCTTTAATCTCAGTCCCATTTTTTTAGCCTAAATTTGCTCTTAATAAGAACTGCATTTTCAATTGATGGTGGTGTTTTTACTCCAAAATTGTCCCTTTATTATTTGTGCCGAAATTTGTGCAGTTTTGTACTCAAAAAGACAATTGAAATGAGAAACTCTGAGTGAAAGCTTCCCATTCATAACTCAACTTGAGATAGTAGCAGTTTTGTGTTTCAAGTTCAAGTTTTTGCGTAATTTCCTTTTCGGTGAACAATCGAGCACTTGTAAGAATTTAAACGAGAAACTTCTGAATTTCAGAGCAAAAGTGTAGGAAAATTACGCCCAAAGATCATTTTTCGTGAGGTTGGAAGCCATAGCAATTTAAGAAGCTGAAAATTTTGCCTATTTTTCAGCCTCTCTGGTTAGATCCCTTACATTGTTCAGGTGCAAGATCCAACCAATTAGACCGAGGTCTTTTTAGAAGCCAGATTAATTCTATTGCCAGATGCAGACATCTTATCGCGAATTTTCTTACGTTTAAGAAAAGTATACGGATTTCATTTGAGTTTCCTCGACTAAACGAAAACTTAAAACCAGATTCAGATTTACGAGAAGGAAATATTCTTTTAACTCACAAGATTTGAACAAAACCTAATTCGGATTCCAAATATCGTACAAATATTGTATTTCTCAGGCAAGGTTTTGAACAATCCGTACTTCTGATTTCAAAAAATGGAAAAAATTTTGTATTTCTCACATTCTTCGGGCTCGCAGAGGCGTCGGTCGTTGCCCTCCCAAGTCTTTGGACACTCCGGAGACACAGCAGCCAAAGTGCGACACGCTATGACCGGACCTGCCACACTGCTCCGGCCCCCGATTGATGGTTCAGGTACCAAAATAATACTCTCAGACCTCCAGACTTTAATGAAATTTTTTCCTAGAGCTTTTTTTATCGTACGCAAGCTCGTACGCAGTTTTTTGCGAGCTTTCGTTGTTTTTTGCTTGTTTGGTGAAGTTTTCGTTGTTTTTTGCTTGTTTGGTGAAGCTTTCGATGTTTTTCTGCTTGTTTGGTGTAACCTACATTGTTTTTTATTTAATTGGTGAAGCTTTCGTTGTTTTTTGCTTGTTTGGTGAAGTTTTCGTTGTGTTTTGCTTGTTTGGTGAAGCTTTCGATGTTTTTCTGCTTGTTTGGTGTAACCTTCATTGTTTTTTATTTGATTGGTGAAGCTTTCGTTGATTTTTTTTTGTTTGGTGAAGCTTTCGTTGTTTTTTGCTTGTTAGGTGAAGCTTTCGATGTTTTTCTGCTTGTTTGGTGTAACCTTCATTGTTTTTTATTTAATTGGTGAAGCTTTCGTTGTTTTTTGCTTGTTTGGTATTGCGAAATTTTCTTTTGGCTTGCTTAAGTTTCCAGTCGCGGTGCTTCAACGCACTTTTTGGAACGGTGTTTTTTATATCTGTCGACGTTTAGAAGAATTTAATAAGTTTTCTCCGTTTTCTAAGGAACTGTTGCTGCTTTCATCACACCTTTTGTGAACAGCCTTGCAAGGTATCATGTGTTTTACCCCCATACTGTGGAAATTTTTCCAATTTTATAGGACTTCAAAGCGTGAAATTTTAAAATTGTACGGAGTGCATGCACAAAAACATTGATGTACGTACGTGGATATTTATGTTGTACCTACAAATGTACACGCATTTTATACAAGACGTAGCGGGTGCAGGGAGTTTAAAGTGTGAAATTTAACGATGTTCTCGAGGGAAGGATTTCCGTAAATTGCGGGGAGTTTAAAGAGTGAAATTTAACGATGTTCTCGAAGGAAGGATTTTAGTATATTGCGGGGAGTTTAGAGTGTGAACCTCAGCGCTACCTGCATTTCAGAAGCAAGGTGTCCAATGAAATAGATTGGGATACCGCCGCTGTGGGATCGACACATTTCTGTAGTGTTACGGTACTAAAATCCAGCTAGAATTTGACAGAATTATGAACTTCTCTGGGTCATCCTCGGTCATTGATCTACATTTCTGAAATCTCGCAAATTGATGTTAGATATTTTATTCATTTTCCAGGAAAAATACGATCGCCAGAATTTGCACCTGTGGCAAAACTGATCTATTTTTCCCCGGTATGACACTAGGTCAATGAATAAAAGAACACTCATTTGTAGATCTTAGTTTGAAAACACAAATTCTTAGTCTTCTCCCATTTCAATGCACTGGATGAAAAGAAATTCCTTAAGTACAACTGAATGAGTGCACACCAGCTCAATCCCCAGCCGTTTTTCATTCAAAATTGTTGCAAAACCGCTTTCAAAAATGCACGAGACTTCAAAGCTCGGCCGTTTCGTGGCTCTAGACAGACAGAATGGTACGGGTATACAGACGATTAAGACGAAACGTTACCGTGATGTTCTAGGTGATCTAAGATGTACATGACCAGCCTTAAGATGCAAATGATAAGCGCCAGTATGTAAACGACAAGGAAATTTGTATGTGACGAGCTCAAAGATGTTTATGACAAGCACTAATATGTATGTAACAAGGAAATTTTGAACATGACAAGCTCTGTGATGTATATGACAAGGAAATTTTGAATATGACAAGCGCTATGATGTAAATGACAAGGATAGTTTGTATCTGATAAGCGCTAGACGAACAAAATGTCACGGGCGTGTAGACGTCTGAGACGAATCGTTGCTGTCAGGTCTCGGAGGTCTAAGATGTGTATGACAAGAAGTTTTACAAATCCTCGACGCCAGCGCGAATAAACTTTGAGATATGGCCTCACTGAACAGCTCTGACTTGGACAGGGGGAGTGTGGGGTTACGTCTCGCGTCGAATGAACGTTCGCTTCAATTTTCCACGTGCTCAGTTTTGCAAGATCATGTGAACCTCAAAAAAAAGGACTTGAAGGCACAGTGGCAACCCGAAATTCAGGGTCAGATAGGCAGGGAATGCTGCGACTGCCTCACTGGCAAGGTACGCAGCGTCAAATAGGAATTTCTTCGTCAAAAAAGGGAATGCATTCCGAGATACGGAAAATAGGCTCTCGAGATGGGCATTTTATGCGAACCCTGTACTGCACGCATAAAATCAGTCTCAGATATATCCAGCAATTCATAGGTAACTTGAATCCACCTTCTCATTTGATGTATAATTGAGGCTAATTTTAATTTGTATAAGTTGAGGTTCGTATAAATTTTTATAGAACTTGTGAATCGAATATATAACGTTCTGGCTAATGAAGTTTCGATAAAATTTTTTTAACTTCGAACAAGGGTTGCATCGTTTTGTTCAATAATTTACACCTCGAGCGTGATGACAGAAATGAGAAAATTTCTCTTCTTCCTGAATTTTGGTTAATTAGTGCTCATAGATACGCAGACACAGAGTTTCTTCATTTCTTAATGACATGTTTATTTACCAATAATTTCCTTGCATTTGAATTGCTTTCAAAATGAGGTTCGTAATTTCTTTGTGACCATCCAATGACGCAACAAAAGACACCGAGTGTTATTATACGTTGTCTATCATATGTATATACTTATGATATTCCTTTTGTTGATTACATGTTTGCTGAAACTGATGAGTAAACCTGCCGTGCTGTAATACGGCAGTTCGTGCTCTGAATTTGCTTCCCATTAGCGAACGTTACAAAGAAATCTAATCAGCTTGCTCAGCGTCATAAAATCGTCTAAATGAATACCTTCATCGACAGACATGATCTATGTATTCTCAGCCGATACATGAGTCATATGGATACATATCGTCGATACATAAGTCATATGGATACATATCGTCGATACATAAGTCATCGTCGAAATTTAATCAACAATCCGCAAACTTCTATGGTCTACTATTGTTTATTGCTTCTAGACATGGTCTGATACCTCTGGACATGGTCTCATACAACCAGAAATGGTCTGATAACTCTAGACATGGTCTTATATATCCAGATATGGTCTGATAACTCTAGACATGGTCTGATAACTCTAGATATGGTCTGAAAACTTTAGACATGGTCTGAGGTATCCAGATACAGTCTGAAAAAATCCAAGACATTTTTAACACATTGTTCATTCGTGAGCTGTTGTCCAGAGCAAGTTTTACCTAAAAATGAGCATCAAAAAGGTGTTAAAATATTTTTGCAGAAATATTTGCAATTTCCGCACTATCTTTTTAAAAATTTAAATTTTTAATTGGATCGCGTTAACAAAGTGCCATGCTTATTGATGTTCACATTCATTTCATACATAGTGTTAAGTGTTGTTGTCCATACTTGTTAAATTTCAGAATAGTGCGATAAAAAATGAAAAAAATTACTCGAAAATTTTCAGCTGTAAACACTTCGAAAATAGTCTAGCAAGACACTGTATTCGAAACAGATGTCAACTAGCGTATTGGAATTTCCACTGGTGAATCATTGACACTTAACCAACTGTAAAGTACGTAAGTAAATTCAATGTATAAACTAATCTAATGAAAGGCAAGCAACACAAACAAATACACTGTACACAGTACGTATATTGCAGAACGAGAATACAATGGATTGTAAACTATTATTTTAGGAAATCAAGGCAGTTCCGTCATTTTGGCTCCCTTCATTGCATTTCCATACCTGCCATGGATGTCGCAGCCAATGTTTGCACACAGATATCCAGCTTGTGAAAATGGCACACTGTCGAGGATGGCTAGCAGTGAGACAGTGATTGATAATTTTCTGACCACGAGATGATCTCGTGCATTGTCAATCTCATGGCTGAAATAACGCTGTTCATACCTTGACTTCGGGAGTCCGTTACCTTCAGTCCATTAAGCGCACGCAACAGTCCATAAAACGCACGCAACAGTACATTAAACTCACCCAAGAGTCCAAAGAAGCACGCAATAGTCCATTAAACTCACACAAGAGTCCATTAAACGCACACAACAGTCGATTAAACGAATGCAACCAGCCCTATTTATAATTGCTTCGTTTCCACAACAATTGGGCAAGACCTGTTTGTAGTTGNCCTTTATTTATTGAGTGTTTAGCTAGATTTATTGTTTTTACAAGTTACTGTAGATCGTTTGCAACCTTATAATATGTAATTCTGAATATTTTGCTATTCTTGTGTACATGCTTTTCATTTCATAAAATTACTCATCTGCTACCACGTGATCATGGCGTCTACTACATAAACTTCAAATAAATGCAGTGTTTCGCGATAATCGAAATAATTGGAAACACATGCTGCCACACACATTATTTATGATAAGCTTCTACATCTTATTAATGAATGAAAAAATTCCCATTTACTAAGTTTGGTCACTTTCTTTTGATGTTGCCAAACTAAATTAGAAATTCCTTTTGCTCGCGGCAAGCGCTTCATCATTTTCTTCCAGGAGGGTGTCTGAGAATGAGACAATCATTCTGACATCGGCTGTGTAGCGTAAACGGCCTCGGGGACGGAACTTTATAGAAGCAGGGCAATGGATGGCGAGAGTAAGGATCCTATGAGTGTCGCGGGATAGGATGCTATGAGTGTCGCGGGATAGGATCCTATGAGTGTCGCGGGATAGGATCCTATAAGTGCCACGGGATAGGATCCTATAAGTGCCACGGGATAGGATCCTATGAGTGTTGCGGGATAGGATCCTATGAGTGTTGCGGGATAGGATCCTATGAGTGTTGCGGGATAGGATCCTATGAGTGTTGCGGGATAGGATCCTATAAGTGCCACGGGATAGGATCCTATGAGTGTTGCGGGATAGGATCCTATAAGTGCCACGGGATAGGATCCTATGAGGGTTGCGGGATAGGATCCTATAAGTGCCACGGGATAGGATCCTATGAGTGTTGCGGAATAGGATCCTATGAGTGTTGCGGGATAGGATCCTATGAGTGTTGAGGGATAGGATCCTACGAGTGTTGCGGGATAGGATCCTATGAGTGTTGAGGGATAGGATCCTATGAGTGTCACGGGATAGGATCCTATGAGTGCCACGGGATAGGATCCTACTCAGAGGAAGCAATACGTCGATTCTATTGTTGCGACCTAACCTCGAAGAGCAGGTGGCTTCTGTAATAAAGTTTTCGTCAAACGAATGATGTGCGAAAGAAATTATTTAACTTCTTCACCGCTTATTATCTTTACTCTGTGTGTGGTTTTGCTGGTTTATAAGAGTAATTTCACTCATCTACGTCTAAAGCAGCTATTTTCGCAGGTAAAATAAGTACAGATTTTGAGAATTATAATTTTAGATGAAGTTTTTCTGAAACGACTGTGAAGAGCAAGAGAAATGTATCACTCAGCAGAAAAAATCGACGCTACAAACTTAAGAACAAAACACGAAGATTTATTTAGCACTAATCGGTGAAAGTGAGATTCTATCCAGGAACAACAAAATGGAATGGAAGAAATCCTCAACAAATTAATCAGTAAAGTGAAGTGCATTCGTACTGTCGCCGTGAGCGTCCTACACGAGGAACAATTTTCTGGGCACCTGATTTTCTGTCGTCTGAACTCTAATTTGTCGCCTAAATGTTGTTAATTTGTAGCTTAAATGCTGTTAACTTGTAGCTTGAATTTTATTAGTTTGTAGCCTAGTTATTGTTAATATACTTATTGTATATTGTTAACTGGATATATTAGTGGTTAAACTATGAATATAATAAAAATGATGAGATGTATTAGTGATTAAACATGGTGAAAATCGTGAAAATCACGAAAACCTGCATGTCTCTTCTTAAGATGAATTTTTTAGATAAAAATTACATTTTTCGCCAATCTAACCTCACCGTAATTTATTATTTTAGATGCGTCAACCATATTTTCAGTTTTAACTTGCATCCAATCTTTTCTTCCGTAACCCAATTTGAGCAAACTCTAACGCAATATTCTTACCCTTGCCTAATTATTACAAACACTTAACTGCCATAAAATTTGAATCTCTTAATGAAGAATTAACTCTAAATCCAGCCTAGAGCATGAAGGCTTGATGCTCTGAAAATAATAGAAAACTCTTGATTCTCTGAAAATAATTGAAAACTATTATTGCAGTGTATTCAGAATACGGCGGCCGTGACTCTACCAAGCGTTGCAGATAAATACCAAAACACCGAATCCATTTCCCGCGCACGCAAACCGCACTCCCACAAACTTTTCTTCACAAAGCCTGCCGTCCGCAGCGCATGGAATGCACAGCAAAATAATGGGTGAACTATGTGTTCTATTGAACGTAATTCTGCTCAGAAAAGTTGTCAAGCGCCACAATGGCGAGCCATGGTAGTCTTGAAGGATTTGGGTGCAGGTGGAGGGAATTTAAGCATAGATTTCGTAGAGAAAATATCTTCTGTGGCTGCTTGAATAAATCTAATTGACTCGCTTCTGTCAGCAACATTAAATGCGTAAAGGAAATGCTTCTTGTGCCCATTTGTCCACAACTAATTTATTTTATTTTATTTATTCACCTATAACTATAATAATTGTATTTTTCAAATTTCTTAGGAAAGATGAAAAAGTATTCGAACAGTTAAGTCGATTGCCCAATCTGCTACTTAAAACCTAACGAAACGTAAACAACCGCGGGAATGCAGTGAACGTGTTGAACACCAGAGGACGCCTCAGGCGCATCCCTCCACTTCCGTTATGTGTTCGTTCGAAGGTTAATTTTGAACCAAGGCTGAATTCTCCCATTTTTTTTAGTGTAACTCGTTTAGTCTTAATCGTATTTTTCTCAGGCAGCAGCGTGAACTTAGGACAACTACAAAACACTTGCTGGGAGTTTTCTCGTAATTCAAAGTATATCTAGTTTTAAAATCTCAAATTTGCTTTGATTGTTCAATTTTAAAAGAAAAAAGATGAATGCTTTCATACCATTATCGATTATCTGCAAGCAATGATACATTATCAAGCTTGCCATTCAGAATCGTCATTATCCCGTCATTTTCTCGCTGAGTTCACCGTAATTACATGAAATCCCTCACCTAGATCTGTGATGTTAGCAGCTACTGTTTAATTGATTTCGCGATTAGCTTTTTTTTAAATGTTAAGAAAGTAAACTAAACATGTTTTCAACGAAAAAAATTTAATTTGCAGAACACACGTTATTCGTATAATGTCATTTCATTTAAAATACAATTATTCAAAACTCAATGACTTGACTACGAGAACAGGAATACAAAATCTTAACATAATCACCGACTGGCATAAAAAAAACATCCAGTACTCGCATATGATGATCAATTAATTATAAAACAATTTCATGAGCTGGAAGCACTAAAACATCGCAGTTTGGCGCATCTATTTTCGTTAATTTATAATCCTAAAAAGACAGGCACGTGTATAAGCACAGCCTCTGAGTCTGAAAATAATATCAGATTCAGTCCTGGGAATCTCGCGAAAATCACCATTTCAAAACAAACGCCAGAGTTCAGCGACCGTGAAATGATTAGTGGCGCGATGGCTTGTTCTTTTGATAGGTGCGTCGGCATCAGAATTGTGAGGAGTGTTCATCGCACCCTGCCTCGCATTGCCCTGAGTTTAGGGTTCCCTGACCTTATCAATATTACAGAGAGCGTGGCAGGTCTATTTTTTACGAGCAGATGTTGACAAGAATGTCCATGAATTTTTGATTGCTTGTGAGTGTTAGCGACGTCCGGATAGATTGAATAAGGGCCTCGTTGTTGAATAATTTGAAGGGCGAAGACCCTCCAATGAGCAGAAACTCATGTGTTTAATGTGGAGACTGTGCTGTACACCAAGCGTTCACCAGTCATTCCAAGCAAACGTTACATTTCCTTCTTTCAGTAATTATCTGTTCTGCTTGAATGTTAATGTTCTCTGTAATGCTTTTACGCTGCTGAGAAAAAGCAACTTTGTGCTACATAACGTGACGTTTAAATGGCGACCGACAGTGAGCAACAGCATATAATATCTAAAGGAAACAAACCAATCCTTTTTTGTGAATGCAGTTGTGAATACGGTACCCTTAACGGTTGTCTTTTTTTCTCGTTGTGTACTCGCTCATTAGCAACTAAACCGCATAACACAAACGGCTTTGGCGCGCTTCAGTTGCAGTGTACTGGCTTTACCCTCCATTAAAAAAGTGCGAGTGGAATTTTGAAGCTATAATGAAGCGAACTCTGTCAGTTTAGTAAAGGTTTTCTCTTCACAGAAGCGAACATGTGGCTTCCATCAGCCCCTGGTGGCCGAGAACGCGAGCAAGCGCTGTAATTGAGCCTCTTTTTCTGTGTCATTTCTTGGCTTCTTTTTCTTCGAAACTCTTAATTAAGTTCCGTCAATTTTATTTGAGCGTTTGCAAGCCGCAATCACTCCCGGACAGGTATCTTTCTTGGCTTTGTCAACTTCGCAGGATTCTTTAATTGAATCGCTGTTGGCAGCAACTGACTCTAGTTTGATGAGAATTGGCCTCAGATCTTATTGTGGCTTTAAATAATTCCTGCTTAGGAGAGAGCTAATATTGTAACTGCAAGGCTTCGTTTTAGAATAGCAAAATAAAATGCAATATACATTCATTGAAAGTCCTAATAGCCAAAATTTGCTCGAGGGATATTCACAACTCAACGAAGATTTAGGAATAATGTAGGAAGAAGAACGTGCAAAACTCGTGGTATTGGGAGAGTAGCCAATGGGTTAGAAATAAAGATTATGCAAGTTGTAATTGAAGTATTTGTAAGTTATTTTTTACAAGATTTTGTAGTCTACCATGTCGTATGGTCTATTATAGTCTCTATGTCTTTTCATATAGTCTTATATAAAAGGATTTCTAGTCCCCAATAAATTATTTCGTCAATTTTTTTCCTATTCACTGTTACCTTAAAAAATAGCGCAGGTTGTTTGTATTATTAGGAATTTAAGACTTCCTATTTAATAGTCGACACTCTTTCATCTTTTGAACTTTTACATCTTCTGATTTATGACAGCAGCTGCGCCATGAGCTGGAGATATAAAAACGCACGCCTCACACACATAAACACACACAACACACACACACACAAACACACACAACACACACACACGCGTTTTGTTTTGACGTCTTTGACAGACCAGCCTGTGATGTGAACGATGGGTTGTGGACTCCACGGTGTGCCCTTCAATTGAATCATTGAGGAATCATATTGCTGTGTGTTTGTAACAGACAATGAATGGATCGTCTACACCTTTTGTCGTTTTATAACCACATTCTTTCAAAATGTACCGACGAACTGCAAATTTAACAACGATGAACCATTGAATATAACAGAGAATAGAAATATAGAGACAGTGTCGCAAAAAATAGCAACAACGACAAATTATAGCGACATCCAGCAAAATGAATGACAGTGAAACTATACATCAGAACTAAAAAACAATGTGTTGTGACGGAGTAGGTTTATTGTAACAACGTTCAAAAAGGCTAACAATTATACAAAAAATAGTAACGTGCGTATATTATATTGTAACAAATTAACAATTTCTGACCCAATTATTTATAAGCAAAATAAACAGTAAAGTAGCCATTTGGCGCAGTACATGATGTATATTGAAACTTTGCGGACAAAATTATTGATAATTACAATAAAGAATGAATTTCAAATGTGAGATATTGAAACTATGCAAAAAAAATATCTTGTTGATTAAGGCTATTGATCAAGTAGCTGTTGGCATGGATGTAGTTGTCTGCCGCAATGGCTGGAGTGGCAGACGGCACGCAGGTGTCAATGAGATGCCAGAGAACCTCCTCCCGGTGCTGACGCAGCGACTTTCCTGCTCTGCGCGCTGCAGCCCCAATGCATATTTCCGCCATGCCATTCAGATGGTGCAACTGTGGCATCTGAGACGTAGGGCTTGCGGTCGTAAGGGGCACGAAGAGTTCTATCGAGATCCTTGACGGTGATGGTTGGAGTAGCTTCAATCAACATCACATGTATATCCAGGCTCTCAATATCTATCATCTTCTTGTGATCACAAGTCTTGCGCCAGCAAAAACAGATTTTCGTTGTTGGTAGAACCTAACAACGAAATAAGCGGTGGTACGCTTCACTCCCAGTTCTTGAACAGTAATACATGTCACACGTGAACCGGCCACGTCAAAGTTGTTCTGGAAAATTCCGTTACTTCCGGTCAGTGCATTATCCACTGAACGGGAGGTAATGGAACCTAGCCCCATATTATTGTCGGGTGGCATTCACAACCCCTAAAATCAAAATCCCAAATGTAAAAATCCGGAATACCTAAATCCCAAAAATCAAAATCTCGAATGTCCTGTTCAGTTAAAAACATCTTATTTATACCAAATTTAAATACGAGCTGTCATGGAGAATTTTCATCAATTATTTTCAATTCTTCACTACACCAATTCGTAACACACACCATCAATTCGGGTCGACGCTTCCCCTGCCAAATCTGGTCTGGAATTAGATATTCGGGATTTTGACTTTCAGGATTTTGACATTTGGGATTTTGAGGTGGCCCCATTATTTTCAATTTTTATTGAATGAGGAAGTGCGGGAAAATGATTTCTTTGGTCAATATTAGTTTAAAAGATGTTCCAACTTATGACTTTTCGTTACTATTTTTTGCATCTGTTACACTATTTTGAACCTGTGATACTGGCTATATGATGCATTGTTACAAGATTTGATTATTTGTTGAAGCAACGTTATATTTATTTGTCTATGTCACCACATTTTGCATCTGTTACCAATTTTACAGCATCGTCACTGTATTTGTACTGGATGTTGTTATATTTTGAGCAGCTGTTATTAGTTTTTATTTGGTGTTATATGATTGTGCAAACTGTTGCTATATTGTTTTGACGTGTGGTTATAAAACGAGAAAAGGTGTATGAACTATATTGCTGCTACAATTGTAACAGCCCATAGATAGATCGTCTATGAACTATATATCACATGTATTACTGTATATTTTTACAGATTGATTGATTGATCGTCTAAGTATTGCTGTATATTTATTTCAGACTAATATACTTTAAAGTGTTATAGGTTCATTTTTGTATTTGCTCCTATGAGGAACTGATAGGGCTGACCGAGGTGGGCACGTCTCTCAGAGCGTCCAACTAGAGCACTTTCCATCGCTGTTACGCAACTCGGCGTTCGTTCGTTTAGGCGAACTTTTGTACGATGCCATCAGTTTAAACTCTTTTGATTAACGGGCAATCGCTTCGGTCAGAAAATAGCGCAGGTCATACTTCTTCTCGCGTCTGACTCATTTCTCCCGAGTCATTTTTGCAAAGACTAAATGTTTTCTGAAATACATAACTCATAAGGAACTTGGGCTTATGGCAAAAACAACAAGCAAGCGAAGTTTAGGTCGTGTGGTGGTGCTGAGGGAGAGTGGGTTGTGGGTGATGTGTAGCGGCGTAGAGGCGAGGAATATGGGACAGTTTTTAGGTTGCAAGTAGAAGAGTTTTGGGACTAAGTGTTAGGTTTAAAATACAAGAAACATTAGGCTAAGTTTCGGCGTTAAAAGAGGAGGAGTTTTGAACTAAATGTTCGGCTTAAAAGGCAAGAAACATCGGGCTAAGTTTTGGGCTTAAAAGGAGACAGTTATGAGCAAGGTTTTGGCTTCAAATACAAGGTGTTAGAGCTAAAATGTAAAGAGTATTAGATTGATCTTGGGCATAAAAGAAGAGTAGTATTGGACAAGGTGTTAGGGAAGGGGAGTTGTTTGCTTTGTTGTACACAAACGTCATCATCCAGTTTTTTTAGTCTCGATTGAAATAGGAGCAATATTTTTTCGAAATTTGCTAAATGCTGGAGGTGAAGGGCCCGTAAATAAATAAAACGATGTGGGCACCAACAGAAATTTCCTCCTCGAGAAATTATAGCAAGATTTTCTTGTAATATGAAACTTCCATGTGAGACCCTTACAAATATTTAACTTTAATTACTCGAAGCTTAAACCCGAAAAATTTTCCTACACCCAAAAATTGGACCCAAAAACATTGTTCTCGAATTCCAATGCGTGAACTTGACAGTATTCAATAACTACATTTATTTTGTCGTTCGCAGTGAATAATTGAATTGCATCCGTCAGTGTGAATAATTTCTTTTAGTTTTTATTGCTAAACTTAACTTAACTTTATAGCTTGATTTTGCCACAGATCATGGAACATCAAAAACAATTTACAATCTGAGTTTGCTTAACTTTGTTAGAGATTATGTCGTGTTAAAAACTTTTTAAATCAGAGTTTTTATCTCTACACTAGACTGTGCTGCTAGAAAACGAATCATTGAAGCAGCAAACACTTTTGAAAAATTATTCTGGACCAAAAAGGTGCTCGAAATCTGCTTTAACAACTGTCGTTCATAAAACATGTTAATTTTTACAACTTCGAAAACGTTATAATTAGATAGCGTTACTTAAAACGTCGAAGTTAATCACTCGTTTCTAAAGGTGTTGCCAATTCTTCCAAAATGATCCTTTGACATTTTCATCCCATTCACCTCGTGTTTACATTGAAAACAAAAACTAGATTGTGGCACACGTGTCTCATTCAATGTGGAAGTGTGTATTTTCGAGGCACTCTGTAATTTGTTCATGTCATAATGAAGCGACTAAATGGATGTTCATCGGAACTGTTTAAATTACTTAAGGGACTTTCTTTGTTTAATGTGGTCACACTTATTCTCATTAAGTTTCATTTGATTGAAAGTCAGCAATGATGTTGACAAAATTTGTTAGGTTATGAGGTCATCTTGCATCCTCATGTAGTGCTCATCAATGTATTGCCATTTATTAGGAAAAAATTCAAAGAGAGCACACGAATTTTCGTTTTATCCGATGTCAAATTCTTCTTTTTTAAAACTCCCCTAAACTCTTTTTTAAACTGTCTTTTATATTGTTCTTTTTTAAAGACTCCTCTGAACTCTTCTTTAAACTGTCTCTCACATTCTTCTTTTTTTGAACTCCCTAACTTTTTAAGCGCATTCGAGTGTTGGAATAACAACCTTTGAGAAGAGCCCTCTTGGCAGCATACAGAAAAACAAATGCTTTGCTAATTATACAGTACGTGATAAAAGCAGAAAATGTTTTTCCACTGCGAAAAAACACTCTTGAGTTTGTAATGAAAGCTTTTCTTTCCACACACTCAATATTGTCAAACTAATGAAGTTGAGAGCCAGCCTCGATATTCAGCAGATTTGTAAAGTTTCCCGAACATAGCCACTTAAAGCCTCTGCAGCTTCTTATCGCAATCGAAATTTTGATTTCAATTTTTGAGAGCGTAGGGCAATAAGCTGTGAAGCTCGCTCTTCAATGGGCTGGAGTTTTTCTTTTAATTTTTTCGAAAACGTGTTTGTACGCAGCGCAGTTGATCTTCATGCCACATAGCAACTGAAAACTTGAGAGCCGCGCCTGTAGTATCAAGAGTCCGACGACGCTCTCTCGATACATTACGGACAAGAATGGGAGTAAATAACCCTTATTGCATGGCTAATTACCGCCAATAATTTGTCTTTCAGCAAATAATTGCTGAAGTCCTCCCACTTGCCTTTAAAGCAGACACATGAAAGAAATTCCATTACCGCGGCTTTTTGGAAGTATAAGCGAGTTAGTCAGCCCACGACAGAGACAATATCACCTTATTAGAGTTCGACTCATGACATAATTGCAACTTGATTAAACTCATTTCAAAATACACACTTCCCATCTCCAACTCACTACACCTTCTGTTTAGATACCCCCACTGCTTTTAATTCAAATTAGATTGAATAATTAATTCTGCCTCGGATCCTTAGAGTGCAGTTCAAGGACTTAAAAACTACTTGTTATTCCTTTGATGCTTGCAGTGCTGGAAGTCTTTGTGTTTGTCGTGTGTTGGATGTTTGCTCGAGTGGTCAAAAGTTTGGCCCTGAATCTTAGTCAGGGCTTAAATTTGCCTTAAATAAGCCTCAAATTTGCCCTAAATGGGCCCTAAATAGACTTTAAATTTTCCTTAAAAAGGCCTTAAATTTGCCATTAGGAAAGGATCGCGCGAAACACTAGTTCACTGGTTATTAAATAATTTGCACATGGTCCTTATAACAATGAAAAGTTTAGTCAACGCTGGGCAGGAATAAAATCATGGAAGAACTTCATGAGGGCAAAAAGTCTTCTCAATTTTTGTCGAAATGTTCCCTCCTTCGCGTAGGAAGGTGCTGTGTGTGCATTCCTTAAGAAGATAATGAGCGTAGGTAAGAAGAAAATATCAAAAACTTTACAAATCGTACACTATTCAAGGTGCATTGCCTCTGTACGTTCAGGCCATTATTGCGTGGAGGAGCAGAAATGAAGCGCAAATTTACTGGAAATAATTTAAAGAAAATTCCATTAGACTCAAACACACTTCAGATAATCTAAATAAATTCACCATAAAAATAAGTGGAATGAATTTTCGAAATTTAGCCGATCGCCAAGTGTAATGAATTGAAGGTATTCAGTGTTCAGCGTTCCAGGAATTTATCAAAGGTTTAGCAATGAAAAATAAACGTTTAACATTTGCGCCAAATTTTGCATTTAGCCTTCCCAAAAATGTCCACTTTACAGAAAACATTCAGCTAAGACCTCTTTGTCTTACCCAGGAAAAAGGCGACCGTAGTGCGTCTTAACCAGGAAAAGTATAGTCCTAACACCACAAGGGGGTTGAGATCTGGGAAAGAAGGAGACACTCACGCTTCGAGCGATACGAAGTGAGAAACGTGGACTGGACGTCTATTCGGAATTTTTGTAGCATGAAATACAGCGTAGTGTAGGAGTTACACCAAATGCTTTTGTTATTTTTGATTATTTTCCTTAGTCCCTGTCAGCGTTCCTTGCCCCAATTTTCAACGTAATTTAAATCCTCTAATTTAACGCAGCCAATTCAAAATGAACAAAGGCCTTATTGTCTCTGTCGCCCGGGATAAATTAGAACCTTTCTCTCAAAAGAAGCAAAATCAAATCTTACTAAGCCTAATTTTGTTGAGCTACTTGAAAAATGGATGCAATTTTGCTCAAAAAAATCTACCTATGCCTAATTGAGTCGAACTGTTAAAAAAAAAACGAAAACGTAGTACCACAACGGTGTAGGGACGTTCAATTCTGTGTTTGCTCATGCCGTATTTCATAAGGCTTCAGTCAGATTTGGATTTCATAATATGTCAGACCTGGACGAACGTATAAGTTCATTTCATACACAACTTGCTTACATTATCCAGCACGTAGCAGTTGGGGCGTTGATGTTTATTATGCAGCGTGCCTCGAATAAATTTCCCCCGCTGAGGCAGAGTGAAATTTTTCACACTCGCAAACTTTCGCTTTTTACTACATTTTCACTTTTACGACGTTTCCTAATTTTCGTGGACCTTGAGGTTCATTTGGCAAAAAAAATGAAAATTAAAGCCCACGAGCGGCCCAAATTCCGGCTTGACTCAGAGCTCAAGAGTTTGCTGTGAATAGAGCGTTCTCTTGAGCGCTTGTCTGTGTGGTGAAGTGTTGGCCCATGGGGCTAGTTATGACGCACAAAAGCTAATTATGACGCACCAGCGCTAATTATAACGCACCTAAGCTTATTATAACGCACCTAATCTAATTATAACGCACCTAAT
>JACJUY010000755.1:0-15983 GCA_014220935.1 Platorchestia sp. MABIK | reverse complement strand
GGTCATATTTAATGTGAATGTGTGTTGTTATCGGGTCATATTTAATGTGAATGTGTGTTGTTATCGGGTCATATTTAATGTGAATGTGGAAGTTCTGGGGAGTTTTAGCGAGAATTGTACATGCACTACGTCATTGTGTCTTTAGGCTCCACTTAATGACGTGTTTACACGCTGTTTGTTGTTATCGTGGTATGTTTAACGTGAATGTGTGAGTTCTAGAAGGTTTTAGCTTGAATTGTTTAAGCACTGAGGTAATTTAAGCGTCGATGTCAGAGCACAGTGATAATTTATCGTAAATGTCTAAGCAATATGGAAATATTAGTATTATTACTTGAGCACACTGGTAATTTTACATAAAATTTTTAGCACTGTGCTCATTTTAACAGAAATATCTATGCCCTTCGGAAGTTTTGGGGCAAATGCATGATTTCTAGAGTGATTTTAACATACGTTTTTAAATATTTTCATAATTTTAGCTTCCACATCGAAGTACTATGATTTTACGAGCTATTACGTTCCGTTAACGTTTTTATCGTTTGAAATAGAGTAAGTTCAGCACCTTATACAAAATGAACACATGCTTCAAGGTAGTTTAGTATGTCTGAGAAGCAAGCGTGTTTGAAAAACATGTTTCAAGATTTGCTTAAATATGCGTTCCCTTCCTATAATTATCAGTCACTGGATTTTGAACTTATCGATCTTTTTTGACTGCAAATACTAATCCACTAATTCGAAACCGTTTCAATTCATCAGGCATTCAAAAAAAATCAAACGCGCATAAATCTATCCCCCTAATTTCCTTCATTAGAAAAATCCTTTTTTCGAATTGCAATCCCATAATAATCCGCTCCGCAATTTCATTTTCTAGACGGGCTGATCTCAATCAAAGGGAGTCCCCGGATGAGGGAGCGTGCGAAGGCGTCAGGGCTGGAATTAGAATCACAACGCGTGTTGTGATGACTCATCTCATGCGCTGGGTATTGCGTCTAATAATATAGAGAGGAATCCTGCCAAATATTATTGTGTGGATATTGTTTCAAGGATTATTGAGTGGATACTGCGTCAAATTATATGGAGCAGGCCGTAAATATAATAAAAAAACGATTACTTAAATAAATCTAATATTAATTCTTTGAGACTCGGCTCACTTTATGCTTTGTTTTGGGAATAAATACGAACATCAACGTGAAAATATTAACAATATGCAGGTATTTGAAACAACAAAACCAAAAGAAAACTATGAGTGAAAATCAACTTATGACTATTTCTATGGGGAAAGCACCTTGCATTTGAGAACTAGATGGTATTCATTTGTGGAAGTAGAGACATTATGAAATTGTAAAGTCAAGACAATATGAATAAGATTTTAAAACTTCAAGTTTATTGCTTTGTACGTCTCAAGCGTGCTGTGCGTCTGTACAGTTTTGTTTCCTACCTGAAAGTGAAGAACAACCATGAAAATCGGCTGTTTAATTAATCATTATTACATTCATGCTCTGTCTTCCTGACTCACAGTGCACGGTGAGTAGAGCCTACGTACCACGATGACCAGTGTGCTCAACTTAACGTCACTTCTGCTGCTGTTGACAGTGCTGCTAATGCTGCTAGTGCTGATAGTCTGCTAATGCTGCTAGAGCTGGTGTTGCTATTGCTGCGCGCATAGTGATAACATTATGGCTGGAGGCAGTACTACCATTGCTCTAAGTGGCAGTGTTATTTTAGCTGTTGATGGTGACATGAAGTTACTGTATCAGTAGCAACTGCTGTGTTGCAGCTTATTTACTCCAGACCACAGAGGCCCAGACATGACACACACACCCAACAGCACCCGCGCTGTAGAATTGCCTCACATCAACACGCTGAGACTCACGTAGATGATAGTTTTCACAAGAGCAAAAGTTCCCAAATGTTACTCCTCACAAGGGAAACGAAAATATATTTGCGTTGGTATTTGCTTGTAAAATTACAAGTCGTTTGTTTGTTTACAATTCTTAAAACATGGTATTACCTGCGTTTTCCCTGAGTTCAGTGGCTTCGTGAATATAAATGAATATTGGCTTCGTGTTATTCCAGGCTGATAAGAATTCCAAAATATACGAACATTCGCATGAAGAAAATGAGAATAAAGGGCATGAAGGTAGGCGTAAATTACAGTAGGCGTAAGTTGGCGTAAATTACAAAGAAGAGTCTCATTTCGCCAACCACTGCGTTCATGAGAATAGAAAGCTCAACAGATATGTGTACCATGATTGATATTCGGTGATTCTTTTGGATGTCACAAGTAATAAACATTTATTTTATGATAAATCATTTTATAGATTCAGTTCTCCCCAAAACGTTTTTTTTCTGAAACCCTGTACGCTATCACTAAGAAAACACTTATCGAACACACTAAAGACACCTACTAACCGTCTATTTAAAGCCGCCCCAGCACGCACTCATCAGACACCTAGTTGAAGTCATGGATCATACACCCAACATACACTCATCATACACCCAATACATACTCATCATTCACTCATCATTCACCCATCATTTACCCATCATACTCCCAACATACATTCGTTATCCACCCAATACTTACTCATCATTCCTCATCATTCGCCCATCAATCACCTATCATTCCCGCATCAAACACTCATCATTCACTCATCAAACACACATCATTCACATATCATTCAACCGCTATCCACCCATGACCCGCCCATTAAACACTCATGACTCATCTATGGTTCACTCAACATTCACCCGTCATTCCCCCACCATTCACCCAACAGACTGGAACTGTGCATGTCGAGAACGCCTTTTTTCGCACAAAACATCCACATTGCCGTCACTTCCTAACGCTGTTCCCTGTTAGATCTGAAGTTATTCTCGTATCTGTAACGATGAACAGACTTGGGATAATAAAACTCTCAATCTTAAAAAATCGTCCAAATCTTTCAACAACTCAAACACCTGCGCATCAATTAAAGCAGTATTTTTTCATGTCACGTCTCATCGTCCTCAATTCTCACTAAATTAAATTAAATGTTTTTTCGTTTTAAGACTTAACGCATCAAGTAAAGCGGTCTTTCTTCATTTCACGGCTCATCGTCCTTCTCAAATCCGTTAAAATAAAATGTTTTTCGTTATTTCCCTTATTCCTCGGGACCGCCATGCTCTCATTCATCACATCATGTGACCACAGCACGACCCGCAAAACACGCAGGGGGGCCGTGCCGTGATGATGTGGCGAGCTAATCTCCCAGAGAACTCGTGGAAATGAACGCGACAGCATTTGGCTGCTCCACTTTATTTGCCGAGGTGTAGCGTGACAGGCTGGGCGTTATTTGTGCGGGAGAGTCGCAGCTTATACCTCTACACTGTGCTTGTTGGAGTTTATACCTCTACACTGTGCTTGTTGTAGTTTACCTCTACACTGTGCTTGTTGGAGCTTACTTCTACACTGTGCTTGTTGGAGCTTACTTCTACACTGTGCTTGTTGGAGCTTACTTCTACACTGTGCTTGTTGGAGCTCACTTCTACACTGTGCTTGTTGCAGTTTATACCTCTACACTGTGCTTGTTGGAGCTTACTTCTACACTGTGCTTGTTGGAGCTTACTTCTACACTGTGCTTGTTGCAGTTTGTACCTCTACACTGTGTTTGTTGCAGTTTACCTCTACACTGTGCTTGTTGGAGCTTACTTCTACACTGTGCTTGTTGGAGCTTACTTCTACACTGTGCTTGTTGCAGTTTATACCTCTACACTGTGCTTGTTGCAGTTTATACCTCTACGCTGTGCTTGTTGGAGTTTATACCTCTACGCTGTGCTTGTTGGAGTTTATACCTCTACACTGTGCTTGTTGGAGTTTATACCTCTACACTGTGAAGGCTGCTGGAGTGCAAGCTATAATATCAGTTTCCCCAATATGATCATTAATATCGTATCTACCGATGGGTGTTGTGTAACATATCGTTATTGATGTGATTATTAGTGTTAATGATTTTAGCGGGATATAATATTGGCCTGCTATAGCGCCAGTTTTAGTTTCAATTCCATAGATAGGATGATTGATATCATTTGAAACGATAAATGTAATATAAAACAACGTTGCAGCCAATCGCTAATGATATTAGCATGTGCCTGTGCTGTTGCAACTAGGAGCTTGGCTCACGAACGTAAGAAGATCGGCAGAAAAATTCTTCCACGCCAATTGAGCTTTGGCAATAAAATTCTCCGACGACAATTGAACTACACCTGTCTAAATTCTTGAAATTTTCTTGGCAAAAAATTTTAAATGAAAAGCTCGAGCGAGCTGTGCGATGTTTTCCTTATACTGCCCCGCGTGATGGGCTGCGAAGCCAATTGTCGGAACCATTGAGGAGATGAATGCGATCCCCGGTGCTCCTCGTAGCGCCTGCCACATTGCCGTCTCGGTCCTCGGAAGAAGATCAGGTCCTTCACGAGCTAAGAGATCGACTTTTCGGGTCTGGAGGATATCGAGGTCTTGCACTGTAAAAAAAGGAAGTTTTTAAATAATTTAAACAATTTGTTTACCACAGGTGATACAGAGGTAGGTTGTATCTTAAATCTAGTACAATGGTCAAATTTGAGTATAGCTACCTGTGGGCCCGAATAATTAACTTGACGGTAAGGGGGTAAATTATGAAAAGGTCCAGTAAGCCTGTTAATTTTTGGCGGTTTTGTGAATGTTACCCGGCACACTCGATGTTCAATTTTTCTCGTGTTTGATTTCACAAAGCATCGCTTGCTGATAACTCGCTCTACCTTCGGCATTTGTTTTGTTGACTTTTACGCGTATGGAATAAAGTTGGACTTGTATCAAATTTTCTGCGCTGAAATTATTCAGGGACTGAAAATTTCCTTCTAGAAGTAAAATGAAATACTAATCACGCATCCCAAACACTGAACATCACAGTTAAATTATCGCACTCAGTCGAACTGTCGAGTGCTTGAGAGCTCACGGTTTTTAATTTTCTGTATTATCCCAGGCTTAAATAAAGTCAGTTTTCCGTGTATAGAAACTTCCTTCGTTGAAAAAATTCATCTCGGAGACGTAGATGTCGCAGTATTTTAGGTCTTCTATTCGGCAGCTGTCTAAGACGACGTTCCAGGACTGGAATCTTCCAAGAACACATGCAAAATGAACTGGATTGAAAGACTTAAGAGGTCGACATTACATTGAAGTTCAACAGTCCGGTGAAATCACGTGCGAACGTGTGTCGGACATGTTTATGACAGGCTCCAGTGCTTGGGCCGCGCCGGGATTGGTCAGCAGCAAGAAATCCGAGGATCGCCAGGAGACTTTAGAAGTGTCAACACGTGGCTCCTCCAAAATGTTCCGTCGAACTTGCCGTGCAAGGGTCACCGGAAAAACAAAATACTCGATGGAATCTTTTCCGTCAAGAATAACTGGGGAATTGAGCAAAGCCCTGAGATTTTTATTGGTGAGTCACGTTAGGAGTTTTTCCTTGACCTGAATCGTACGCAAAATGTTAACGGATATAACCAAGCTAATTGATTTATTTTCTGTGAAGTAAATTACAAGCTTTTCTGTACAAGAACAGAGATGTTGAAATCCTTTCGTCAGACCTGCGTTTACTCAAGATTGCAGGAATGACAAAACTTCCTTTAATATTTACACCGGAAATCGAATAATGTAGAAAAAAAAATGATGGACGATAAGACGAAATTGATGCAAATTTTTCATTTCAGAACTAAATTTTGAGGAACCTTTTATGAAAAGTATGAGTTGTTAAGACTTGTTTTATAAGAGATATGACAAAAACATTGAATTTCAATACAGGAAAATTTTTTAAGTATTCTAAGTGATCGGAACTCAATCCCGTGAAGATTTTACTCCCGCCGCTGCTTCACACTCAGCGTTGTGAAAAAGATTAAACTTATTTCTCTTCAATTTTTATCTTTCCCTCAAAAGTTTGTGAAACTAAATCACGAGCTTTGTGTAAGAAAAAAGTTTTTAGACTGGCTCCGAAAACTATTTTCGATTTAAAAGAAGCCTTTCGAGCCTCGCTGCGCTGAACTTTTGTGGCGACGTTGAGCTTTAATAAAACCCTATTTCGTATTCACCCATGGAGTTCCATTGTGAAAGAAGCTACTTTAAAATAACTTGAGCGATACATTAACGATTTGATCTTCCTAATGAAGAAAATTCTGATACCATTTTTCATTATTGATCAAATTTTTTGTGCAGCATTTAGCAAAACCCTTACCCTTGCATGAATTTTGCCAAAATATTATTTGAACCATGAACAAGTTCTCACTGATTAAAGGAGCTTCATTTTCATGTTTTCTCTTTAATTTATGTAATCTTTCAGGTCTTCAGAAACCGAGAGTGGTAAACTTTTATTAAATGTAGAAATAATACAGTAACAAAATTGTGATAAAGATTGCAATCATTGCATAAACTGTAACTGTTGTATCAACAGTAATCGCTATATCAACTGTAATCTCTGCATAAACTCTAACCCTGTATAAACTGTAACTTCTGTATAAACTGTAACTTCTGTTCAACTGTAACTGCTGTGTAAACTGTAGCTGATGTATGCTGTTTAACTTTAAACACTGCATAAGCTGTAATTGCTGTTTAACTGTAACTGCTGCATAAACTGTAATTGTTCTTTAACTGTAATCACTGTATGAACTGTAATAGCTGTTTAAACTGTAACTGCTGTGTAAACTGTTGTCGCTGGATAAACTGTAATCGCTGCTTAAATAGTGATTGCCATATCCGCTATAACTAAAGCATTGGACTAAATTTCTTAGAGAGAAATTTCATGGACGCAAATAACTCAGATATTTAATTGCACTTCAGAAAGGCCTTGATAACGTCTGGCACAGCCCCTGTTATCATTGGTTCTGCATCAGAGCGATGGCGCAAACATTTCAGATTTTCAAAAACCTATCAGCGAAGCCCATCGAAAAACAACCACGTGATATTTGACAGGATTGCTTAGTTCCAGGGTCTGCGTTAAGATTCTCCCCTGGGAGCGCTTTTTGTTGCTGTCTTGGTAGCGTATTCTCACCTTGTGACCAGGGTTACGAAACTCGGGTTACGAGATTCGCTTTTTACGCCAGATATTTTGAAACCTAATTTGTTCCTTAAAAAAAATATTTCGCCATGAAATCGCTGAAAACCCGTCAATGTTTCCTGTTGCTGTGTGGATTTTATGAAGAAGTTCTGTTTGAAAGTACCAAAGTTGGATTATATAAGTAGTTGATCTGGTAACTCTACCCTGCAACAAAATGACACGGTATTCAATCACTTATACCAAGTTTGGCTTCCCTTCAGTTCTTGCGTACCGCAGATTTTCACGGTCATCTTTCCTCTTGAAGCTGAAAGCGCCATTCAAACACCGCCAACAGAACATAATAGAAACTGCTAGCACTAGTACTGAAAATAGCCTCCAGAAACACAACTTTCGTAGAGTATCTGCACCGTGAGAGAGTGGCTGATTCGCCGAGATGTGTTCTGCGAGAGAAGAAGTTCAGGAAGACATCCCTGTTTCCGACGGAGTTAGTGAAGTAACTTTACGAAATTTTCTAGAATATCGCTGGCGGATTACCTCCAAAGCTTAGAACAGATCCGAGCAATTCCCTAATGGTAAAGTTACTTATTTCTGTACAATGCGAAAGGATTTCATCTTTCTTGTGTGCAGCTCTTTCATAAGTGATATTTCATTAATTTTCGCATCTAAATTCTTTCCAATGAATTCATGCTTTTTTTGAGTATTTTTTGTTTTGATGTAATGTTATTTTCAATTTTTCTCAAAATACATGTACATATATATACAAATTTGTATATATACAAATATATATATATGTATAAACTTAGAGACACACGGGCCCACCAAATAAATGAAATTCATTCACACCAAATTTATACCCCGCCAAACTTTGATTTACAGTATAACTAAAACTATTTTCTAGAAATGCCATCCACTAAAAGAACTTTCTGTGCTATCTACGCATTTTTTTTATTTTCTATATCTGTTGCTCGTCCAGAAGTATCTCTCACTGGGACGTGCAGCTTGTGTACACATGCTGCGCTCTTCAACATTGAGTCTATTTGAACTGGCGTTGGAACGCCCAGTGTTCTGTATTGGATCTGCTGAGGTCTTCCGATTATGTATGTCTTCGAGGCGCCCCTCCAACCAATGCGATTTGCCCGAGCAAACAGTCCCCGTTCGCTGAACATTGTCATTTGAGTGCGATGAAAATATCTAAGGTCCTCAGACAAAAAGCCTGCGTCTTAATCTTGGTTTTCCTCGCATTGAGATCGACTTCCGTTCAAAAATATGCTGCAGATGGACCTGGAAAGTCGAAGTATGAACTTATTCTTGGAGGAACAGGATTAATCTTTCTCAAAACAAAAAATCTTAACTCAGACGGAAAAAGGGAAGTCGAGCTAAAAGCTTTCCTGACCAGGTACTCGAGTCTGATGCACGGAATTCCAGTAAATAAAAGTCCTGAAAATTTAAAGAAGATAGTTATATTTATCCTATGGATCCGTGAAACACACGTTGTCGTATAACAAAGCTTAAACATGCAGTCAAAAGTGATCTAAATCATTTTTGGATGGGAAATTTCGGATTGGTTAAAGTAAGTTGCGATGATTTAAAGTCGAATTCGGTGTTCCAGAAAAAATGAAGCCTACATCAAATGTTATATACAGGAATTGTAAGGGATTTATTTTACAACGGTTGTTTAGAAACAACAAAATGAATTAAACAATGAAGCTGCTCAAAATAAACGAGTTGAGACAGCAGGGGAGAGAAAATTCAAATAAATACTTAATCTATTCGTTCGCTACTCACTTGCCCGAGCAACAAGATTTCGAAGCGATTTGCGCGCATGAAAGAGAGCAACAGTCTCCTCTGTCAAGTTCATATGGAATCTCATATTCGGAACCAGAGCGTGAGCCTGGCACAGCTAGCCATGCAATAAGGGCATTTGAATTCAGAGGAATCATTGGGGCGAAAATTGTGCTGAAATCGTGTGGCAAGTAACTCATTTCAGGATGCTGCCTCACCTCGCACGCTACTCACAAGCACTGATCGATATAAGGACGGTTTGAAAGGTGGGCCGGAAGGCTCCGTCTGTTAGAAAACTACTCGCACGTCGGCGGAAATTTATCCCGACAGCCGCATTGGTGCCTTGAAAAGAAAGATAAATTTGAAGCTTTGCAAATACCAAACAAAACTGTCTCATTTGTCTTCCGCCCGGTGCCAAGCGCCCTGCATCTAACCGTGATAGTTTTGGGACTGTCGAACAGGGGTCTAATTTTTCCTTTTCAGAAAAGGGAGCTTCAGATCGTGATAAAAGATCCTTTATTCTTGAACTTGAGTCGAATTATAACCAAAGACGTTTTTTCTTCTCCGCATATAAAGTCTTTCCTTTTTTCCTTTTTTTCTGTGGTGCGAGGCCTACTACGATTTCGCATCAGGCTTCATAGTGTCTTCATGTATCGTATTCCATTTAGACTGGCCTATATCTTTTTACAACAAACCAACAATCGCAACAAGTAGTGGTTCAAGATTTCCCCAAAGATTTAAATTTCCAAATGAATATTAGCTTCCAAAACTTGTAATACTATTCCAAGAAATAAAAAAGAACATTTTCCGAACTCTTAACTACAGCGCATCAGCCTCTGGAGTAGCGCAATATGAGCTGCGAGTACAGCTCGCGCGCAAACGGCAGCACTCGAAAAGCTCGTACGGTGTTGATTTTGTCTCTTTAGCTGCCGGAAAAGCAAATATCGATGACAAACATCGCAGCGTGCGGGAAATGCTGCGGATTGCTAATGACTCCAATGCTGCTAGCAGCTGAGGAAGTTGTGGCAAAATTATCGTTTTGAGAGCTTCCTCTATGAAGGAGGAGTTCAAATTGTGTTACTCAGATACAAAAATTTTCATTTTTGCGAGTGTACATTTCAATTTGTGGTAGAAAGTAAGTAGAGTTTTGAAAAATCTTTTTTGAAAAGAGTGATGCAAATCTTAAATAATTTTGTTCATGTGCAGGATTTACACACTGATTCTTAGCTTATCAAATTTTCAAGAAGCGGTATTAAAAACAAATATGGAATTGCATTTAGAATTGCTCATATTTTGTCAATGAAGTAGTGTTAAAACTAGCAACACTGAAGCACAACACTCAATGAAAGTGTACCCAACTTTTGAAAATTTTCGGTCGATTCATTCCACATCTGAGATGAGGAACAATCGGCCAGAAAAGTTGGCAATAAAAAATAATAATTCTACACTCATGCTACACTCATGCTGTTACCTGAAAGTCTTGCTGCTTGACATCTGGTACTATACTAGAATTAAATAGACTCTTCAATGTAAGTTTGCCAAAGAATTCAACACTCTTCCAGGTTTGATTTCAAAACATTCCCAGTCCTCATTCCCTTGAAAAATTAGTTCTCAGGGAAAGACTGCGTCATTAGGGAAATTGGTAACCTTTCAACTGAATTGAGGACTGAACCAGCGACTTGTCATTTGTTCGTGACTCTTTTCAGAGCAGAAGAACGAATGATTTTTAGATGGAGTGCTGATCTACGTAAAAAATGGGCTCTGCGCGGCAGTCGGGACTCGTTTACGCTCTCGCTTATCTCTAATGAAACTCGAATGCGCCAACAACTGGAACTCTGCAGCAAAACTGGTACTGCGTTGAGAGGATGTACGAAAATTATTGTGGTAAGATAGTCATTGTCTCGGGGGATTTCGGTCATGCTTGCGCTGTCCAAAAATGTAAATTTTCTCAAATTTCTTTGTGTGAGGGTAAGCTGAGTTGCATCGTAATTACATTTTTGCAGTATCATGCCCCAACAGCTATTATTTTAAAAAAATTTCTATTTCAAAACGCCTCAAAATAAGGTTTTGCAGCACGACGCACCAACACACATCGCGTGATCAGGACACTTAATATTATCACATTTTCGCTACTGGCCCGTCTGCCATTTCATAAACCTATCTTGCCTGAGTAACATCAAAATATGATGGATCGTTGAAATGCCTCGAAAAAAAAATGTGTGTAAAATATGGAAAAGAAACATGGAATTTAAAAAATCGACGACTTGTTGAACATAAGCACAAATGTTGTAGTAAGACTTGAAGGAAAAAATTTTCAAGCTGGAGCGAAAGAGATGGAGTTTTATATGCACAAAATTTTTTTTACAAAGACTTTATCTTATTTCTTAGGGCAATCAAAATCATTTTATCTTTTTGATACGCACCTAGGTTTGAGGAAAGAACCAACTTTTTACATTTCATATAAGCAGTTCAGTTTCACATCAATCAGCATTCCACCAGGTTGTTACGCAACTGGCACGTAATACTGTATTTATATACATAGATTTTAATGTCCGGATGCAATAATCGTTATTACTGTTACTTGCACTTACATGTTCGTCCCTGATTGTTCAAGGGTTTAATCGTAAATTAATGTAGGTTATTGAGCAAAGAAATTTATTTATTAATAAATAAATCAATTAAATTTTCTTCAAATAAATCTGAAGAGTCTTCCTTTGCCATGGATTTTTTAATCCTATCGATTCATATTTTACTTTGAGACTAAGAATACGTTCTACTTTCACCTCCCGGGCCAAATAAATCAAGGCCACCACTAAAGTGCTGCTGGTGGACAAAAGATTTGTTCTGAGAATTCCATTCCGATTCATTTTCTGTACCCGGAAATAAAAATTTAATCATGAATCGATGGGAAAGCAATTTGTATCATGATAACTTTCCCGTGAAAGTTTTAGGCCTCTTACCGAACGAATTATTAATCGTTTGCAAGGTCGGCTTAGAGTTCATCAGGCAGAAACTTCGATCGATCGTCTGCCTAAAATACCAATGGCATTCGAAGGGATATTTCATGAATTTCCTACTTTCCAAATAAAAGCTCGTAATCATAGACGATTTAAATTATTGCGCAACTTCTCTAAGATCACAGTCAAATTAAGTACACGTAATAATAGACTGTTTAAGTTATTGCGCAACCTCTCTAAGAGACAGATCAAAGATGTCGTTCAGTCTGTCCAATCTTTCAGAAAGATTTGTAAAGAGTGTTAAAATGCCGTAAGAAGTTATTTGTTGCCGATTGTGACCTGAGAACAGAAACTAATGTCATTGTCGTTCGAATTCCAGATAGGAATGAATCCTAAAGGTAAATGAATTTTTGTTCATTTTGTAAGGAAAAAATCGTGTATCGACGACAGAAACTTCCATGAACTAAATGCGAGTGATTTTCGGTTTTTAAATCGTTCCAGGGCACTTCTTTCTTTTTTCTTCACTACAGCATGGCAACAAAAATCTGTGTGGCAATGAAAAAGACACTTTTTCGGTGTAAAAGAATTCTACTCGCCTCTGAATCAAAGTTTCATCATAAGCAGTCTACCATTTAGAAGAAAAATCAGTTTCGATATCCTGCTGTGTTATTCAGGGCTGATTTTGATGTGTTTCAGAAATTAATAGCTTTTTCGAATTGTAACTAAAATCATGAAACTTAGGAATCGACGCCAGGATTTCATTGTTATTTTCTATTTAAACTTCTCGTTTAACCGAAAAAAGAGAAAAAACTTGAATTCAGCCTTCCACTTCGACTCTAAAATACGACTTGTATGATCGTGGTAAAATTAACTAGAAAAACATAAAAGAATAATACTACCCTTTCCAATATTTTGAAATAAATTTCCCCCTTCCCCCCCCGAATAATATTCACCTCTAAAATCTTTTGAAAAAGTTTAGCCGGTTCCCCTTGTTTTGTCCCTCGAACACTAAAATCAAAGGCGTGAAATGTCCCCCGGGGAAATAGAAGGATAACAACGCAGAAAAATCTCGGCTGGACTGGCGTTAGATTTGGGAGGATTTTTGAGGCAGCGCCGTGGCAGACGGAATCTAACTTTGTTTGCTGGGACTTTTTTCGTCCGTTTTCCCGTGTTCTCTGAATGTCAGGAAGGAGATCTCGGCTGGACGCTCTCATTTCCAGCGTCATGGCCTGTAATTTTTCTTCTGGTGTTTGTCAAAAGAATATCTTACGAAAGAAATTGATTCGCACTCAAAAGTCGGAGAAGCCATCCATCTATTAATGCTTTGTTGTAAGATTTATACTGAAATTTTGGGGTTTATTCGGACACTGTGGCAATTCAAAGAGAGTAATTTTCAATATTGCTGTAATTTCCAGCCTGAGCCCAGGATTTTGAGGGATTTGTATTGTGCTGGCACAGCAGCTCTTTTTTTGGCGCTGTACGCTGGGAGCTGCATTGAATTTTCTGATTTGGTGCCATGAAAAGCGTCCAAAATAAAATGAAAAACAGAATTCTATCTACCATTTTATGGAATTGTAATAATAATAACAAGGAGCACCATTTGATTAATTTGTAAAGTAATCATAGCAAATTCAAATGGTGTGAAATAACAAAAAAGGATAAATTAGCCTGAAAATGCAAACCAGTACTAGCTAAATAACATCAGTGCAGTATATATGTAAATATTTTATGTAACTATGGTAAAAAATTTCATCAGAATCTTTAAGCCCCAACAGTGATTGAAAATTTTTATTTAAATTCATGCATGCTGTAATTTCATTTAATAAAAATAGTTCAGATTCGCGAAAAATTATGCTTAAAGTTGATACATAACTAAAAAAAATTGCAAAGCTTCTGAAAACACAAATATTTAAGTTTCCCTTTTACGTTTACAGCTGCCACCGCAACTCTCATCCCCTTTTCTCTATTTCAAAAAGATTTATGAATAAAGCATCAACATTTCTCGACTGAAACGTAAACATTCCCTCGTTCAGTTCAAACTCTCAATAATGTTATTCCGAACAGAATCTGGCGCTAGCGCACTTAGATAACAAAAAAGACAGAGAAAAGGCATGTTTTTTTAAGCTCACGAGTCCCACTTCATCATGTCCACGATGGCACGAAGCATTAGGAATTGCACTTGAAGTGCAAAAGAAAGCTTTGGATTTTGAACTTGAGAATAATTTTTGCGCGAGAGAGAACTGACGAGTTCCGGTTTTAGCAGAACGCTCGCTGGATCAGCGCTCTGCAGTCCGCATTTTGCTCGCATTTGCCCAGTCAAATGGCAGCGCTCCACGGCTTCAGTTATTAATAAATTCCGCCATAATTCTGGGCACTCATGGGGAAATGGTTTCCATTAAGTGAAGTGCACAAGGCGGTTTCCAAGTTAAAATCTAACTTGAGTGCAGATTACTCTATGCTTTGCTGCATGGCCTGCAGCTTTGGTGGCTGTTCACAGGGCCGTCAACTGGATGCAGCAGGGAACGCCCGCTTCTGCTTGGGTTATCAGGAGGTAATGGTGGAGAAAATTCATGGAGTGGACTCGAGAATGCAGGCGATATGAGAGCGTTAACTCCACAAGCCTATTACATAGGGGCGCGTGCATAGAAAGTGTAATTTCCAACACGAATGAGAAATAAGTTTCGAATAAAACTGGGCTTATGAAGAAGGGTTCCAATAACGAATGACTGTAAATTTTTATTATAACTGGGTATAGGAGAATGGAAAGGTGTATTATAAAGCATGGAATTAACTGTGGCGTTGGTGTCTCTTTTTCATGTCGGATCACGAAATATTGAGGTTTCTATAACACGTGGCAACTGAAGGTTAACTTTGAATGCGATTCACAGACATGATTTTAAAACATTTGAAGCGGGAAGTATACGGCCACTCACAGACAAAACAAAAAATACTCCAGAACTGAACTTACAGACGGAATTTTAAAACATAAAAAGCAAAGATCATCAGTTGGGGGAAATTGGAAGCACCTTTGATGTTGCAGTGAGGAAATATCCAATTAATCCATGGGTGATTCACTAGCAAAATATTGGAAGAGAATGTGAATGACAAAAGACGGTAGGCCGTTAGCTGATGACTCTAGGAACAAGTTATCCTCGCGATAAACTTAAACGCTTTGTATCAAAACCAGTCCTAAATATTGGATAAAACTGTTATTGCTCAGCTATTCATTAAAGAAGTTTTCTCCCGTCAGATCAATTCAGTGTACGCTGCATCAGCAAAATTTTCAATTTTCCAGTTAAATGGAATGTAACACATTTTAATCAGACAGTTGGAGCCTGAGTTATACTCTGAACTTTACGGTCCGCTTTGAGAGGGTTGAATTTTACAAACAGGCATGTGCGTGATGTCAGTGTAAAAATTTTTAATTATAACTAGAGAACGCGTCCCGTCGTAAAATGGCGCGATTTAATGATGATTGAAAAAGAACTTAAATGACTTGAAAAGGTTCGTGGTATAAACCAGCATTGCACTCCTGTTCACTTGAGAGACTTTAAGTGCGTGGTCAGCGTATCTATGTAACAGAATTCATTACTTTAAGAATTTGAAAATGGTCACCTTCCACGCAGGAATTTCGAAGAAATGTTTTTACCATATCATAATCTGAGATTTGAATAAAATGTTTGTATCTGTGAGGCAGTAAAGCCCGTATCAAAGACACGCAAATGAAGTATTGCTATCTGTGTGAGTCAAAATTTTCAGGGGCTTCTCATGAGAAAATATGTTTGTGAAACTGGGCATTTTGAGGACTTGAAAAATCTGAGAGCCTAATATTAGGGATTGAGGATCTAGAATTAAATTCCAAATACTTTTTTCTCGGCTAAACAAAAGCCGAAAGGACCTAACCTAACCTAATTTGATTAACTAAAACGTTGCTCCGGAGCATAATTTTGGCCAAGGTTATAAGCCTCTTGCCAAAATGGAATATCTGTGAAAACATGCTTAGTGTGAAAAAAACACAAAAACGAAACCATGTGACGTAATCTTAACGTCAGCTGACTTTTTTCCATCATTTTTTTCCGTCGTAAAATATTTTAAAATTTCAAATAGAGTAATAAAATAATTGTAGTGTTCTCCCCCAGGCTGCAACACGCTTCGGGCAGACTTTGAGATATCTTTTTCGTGACAG
>JACJUY010000754.1:149573-193889 GCA_014220935.1 Platorchestia sp. MABIK | reverse complement strand
TGCACAGAATTGGTCAAATATACCTAGCTAACAACCTAATGTTTTCACAGAATACATAGAATTAATAAATAAGGGAAACAAGGACACAAGTGAAACTTCACAAGGACGTGGCAAGGACAGAAATTGATTTCTACAAGGACATGGCAAGGACATTTCATTTTACAAGGACATTTTCATTTATTCAAGGACAATTCAAGGATTTGGCAAGGATGTGGCAACCCTGCCCTTACTCTGCGGATTTCGGAATAATTGGCTCAGATGTTACACAGAGATGCCAATACCCTCAAGATTCGAACTTGCCTTCACACTTGTGCTCACCAGAGCTGTTCGGGTCGCGACAGCAGTGCAGGCACCCGGCGGCGTACGGGGCAAAAGCTAGGTGCTGCCCCCATTCCATCGCGCCCACTTGTGATGCATGCCAGATGCCGCCAGATCTGGCATGCACCTTTGACGCATGCTAGATGCTGTCATTCTACAGATCATTCTATATCGAAACTACATGCTTATTTAGATAAAAAGACTACAATATTACATGTTATACAATTATATATTGCTCTTATATTTGTCGTCATGATAAGTTGAGAGAATGCTATTGGTATTTCATTTTATTGCGGAAATATAAAATATTAGATATTGAGCGACCGAACTCTTGTGACACTCAACGAACTAACTGGAGAGTTAGCAGCAAAAACAAACTGTTCGAGACGGTTTGTTCTGTGTCACAATATTTCGTCGTGGTGCATTTGATGTATTTCAGGTTGTCCTTCTCTCCACTATATAGGTGTTTCTATCACTGTCTCTTTTAGCAAATTCTAAACAAATGTTCACTTTGCTTGAATCGCAAACTCCCTAAAAATTTTAAAGCGAAGAAAATGCTAATAAAGTTAGCCATTTTTATTCAAAAGAAAGAATAAAAAAACAAAAAAGTTTCGGAGACCAGCTCCATCATTAGTTCTGTAAAATACAAAGTATAATCAATCTATCGCAAACATTAAAATACGATCGACACTAAATTCCAGAATATGCTAAAAAGGATAACAATGCACTAACTATCTGAAGGGGATACGAGCCAAGCGTGTTTAAAATTTGTTTTTCCCTAAAAATATGCTAAGATTCCAAAATTTTAAAGACAAAATCACGGAAAGAGCTGTCTATTATTTCAAAATCACCATCACGAATAATTGCACTACACTTCTCGGCATGGCTGCGTATTGCTGAATGAGGAGGATTAGCCAATAAGTTACCAACACGAAAACTCCTTCCGCGGTGCTCTGCACTCTTGCGTAAATATTGCGCGAAAAAAGTGAAAAACATTTAAAAGAGAGAGCTCTTTTTTATGTTTACGGGAAAATTTACGAGCAAATTGAGGGTATTACCATGGGCATTAGTACCAACCTTTGTAAATTTTTTTTTGTGCTTCCACGAGAAAAAATGGTTAGCTGATTGCCCGTATTTTATAGTCGTTATATTGATGATACTTTCCTGCTCTTTAAAAGCCCTTCCCGCGCTCAACCTTTCCTTAATAGTTTGAATGGGAAACATCCATCAATTAAATTTTCTATGGAAATTGAAAATGAAACAAAGGCATCATTTCTCGATTGTCGTGTCTCTAGGAATGGGGAAAATTTTCTAACTTCTGTACATCGCAAGCAAACGTGTTCTAACACTTTCAAAATCAATTAATCAAACGCCGGTAAACAGGGCTTACAATATCTGCTCATCTTTTAATGATATACACACAGAATTTTACTATCTACGCGAATTTTTCAGTAACAATGGTTTTCCTGTTGATATCATAAACTCTCAAGTTAAAAAGTTTTGTAAAAAAATATTGCGATTCCGACATTTCTGTTAAGTGCAAATATTACCTCTATTGCATTTTAGCCTATTTCGGTTCTCCATCTGAAAAACTAGTCCGTGAATTAAAGTCTTTATTCAGTAAGTATTTCCCTGGAGTAAGTTTACTAGTCATACTGATTATCAAAGCAAATATTGGTTGATTTTTTCGGTACAAGGACTCAATTCCAGGGCTCATGCGCTCTTCTGTTGTGTATAAATATAGTTGTGCGCAGTGTGCATCGGCGGACGTTAGAATGACGTAGCGCAATATTTACGCAAGAGTGGCAGAGGACCGCGGAAGGAGTTTTCGTTCTGGTAACTTGTTGGATAATCCTCCTCATTCAGCAATACGCAGCCATGCCGAGAAGTGTAGTGCAATTATTCGTGATGGTGATTTTAAAATAATAGACAATTCTTTCCGTGATTTTGATCTTAGGATTTTAGAATGTTTGCATATTTTTAAGGAAAAAACAATTTTAAACAACCTGCTTAGCTCGTATTCTCTTTAGATAGTTAATGCATAATTGTCTTTTTTGTATATTCTGGAATTTAGCATCGATCGTGTTTTCATGCTTGTGTTGGATTGATTATAATTTACATTTTACAGAACTGACGATGGAGCCAGTCTCCGAAACGTCTTCGCTTTTTTGTTCATTCCTTTGAATATAAATGACTAATTTTGTAACCATTTTCTTTGCTTTTAAAGTTCTTGTGAATGTTAACAAATTTATTTATTTATTTTATGAAACAAAGTCTACAACCCTGCAGTACTCCTAGTTGCCATGGCAGTGGTTTACAACGACTACCTCAAACAGCGCATTCTGGATTTTTCTCTAAAGGCCCGTTTACACTAGGGGCGTCACACGGGCGTCAAGCGCCTCACCGCACCTCTGTGCGGCAGCTACGTGCGCTTCTGGCGGGCATCCGAGTGATAGACCAGCTAGCGATTCACAACCTCTTGCAACACAGTCCCTGCACTCATTGGGTTGCTGTCCGTGGTTATGTGAGGTAGTGTGTACGTTAACGCTTCGGCTTAAAATATGGATGGCAACACATTTGTATGGTCTCACTCACTAGTAGAAACCTTAATCAAACTATACAGATCTAAAATTAAATCCGCATTGATTAGTCTGATTCTTAAAATGAAAAGTAAGGTAAAAATCGCTGTACGCATGATCATTTTTATTTTTACAAATGGGAAAGTCATAATGAATAAAATTGAACATTTGGAACTAAACAGTTCATCTTCAGCAAAAGAACTCTGCGATGAAACAAATATGAGTAAGTTGAAACTACACTATGCAAAAGAATACTACAACATAGACAGAAAATCGTCGTAAATGTAAAATAAAAAATTAAAAAATAAAAAACAATTAAAAAGACGTAAACTATTGGTTGCGTACTTGCGACGAGAAGAGGAAAAGCTCTTTTAGTATCATTTAGAGGGGGTCTAAGCTGAAAGATTTACAGCAACTCAAGGATGCGTAAATCAATCATGTGAGGGGCACCTGCAAGGATTTTAAAGTGATTCACGGAAACAGGGACGTTTCTGTAACGTACCTGTTTCCGTGAACAAGATGAACTGTTTAGTTCGAAACGTTCAATTTTGTTCAGATAGATTTTACTATTTGTATTAATAAAATGACCATCCGTACAGCGATTTTCGCCTTACTTTTCATTTTATGAACTATACAGAGCTCATGAATGCTTATGAAGAGTAAAATCTAAGGAATATAAGAATAGAATTGCCATGGAACGAGAACTTGCGAAAATAGTGGAAGACTTGAAATGTTTCTTTGAACACGTCACCATTGCAGAAGTTAACAAGAAAATTCACACATTGCGCTCCCAATTTCATCGAAAAATGAAGCTAAACAATATCGACTCTTGATGAAGACATTCATCTACACGATTCAAAAAGCGTAAGTAACATTACATGATATTACATGAATAAAATTTATATTCAACTGAAAGTTCTCTGAAGATGTGAGTGTACGAACCCCTCTCGTCTCTTCTCTACAACAATTTTTTAACCCAAATGCTGCGAGGCATACTTTTTTTCTCTTCAGAGCAGCACACCCTAAAATAATTGTCCACAGCTCTTCTTCACTCACATCTATTCTCACAGGTTTTTAGATGCCGACTAAATTGTGAGACAGGCGCGTGGATCAAAAAATGAGTGTGAACAGTTGTGGGTGTCAAGCGCTGCAGCAAGCGAGCGTCAAGCGCTGCAGCAAGCGAGCGTCAAGCGCTTGCCCAACCCTGTCGTTGCCATGGTGTAAACGGGCCTTTATAAAAACAACACACAAATTAATGCTAGCACCATTTTGTGACTTCCATCTCGGCGACTGAGGAATCTGATAAGTGCACATTTGAAGTGCTGAGCTCAACAGAGGAAGCTGTGTACAAGGTAGATCTCACAATTGTAGTGTGCACTTGCTCTGATCGATGCATCGTCAGGTCGTGCATGCAACCACCAAGTTGCATGCTCGCAACACAGCGCTTTACGTCTTCCACAGAACTTCTGCAACTGCTCTTCACAGCGCAGAACTCTTGCTGCTATAGCAGTCGGAGAAGAAAAGTGCCCGCAGATGACTTCTTTAAGGATTTCAAAGCAACAGAAAGTAACTGTGACTGTATATCTGCTCTTGGGAATGATCTACCTAAAGCTGCTGATATGGAGCAAGTAGATTCCACCCAGGATCCTGTGCATGTAGAAGTGGCATTATTTACTCTCCTTGGCAAGATACTTCTAAAGAGACTTCATCTGAGCGGGATTCAACATTAGAATTATTCAAAAATACTACAGATTTACAAGATTCATCTGAGGTTAGAGAGGGATCGCAGTGTTTCAAGTTGAGATTATGAAAAATTAAAACCAAATCTCAACTAGCAACTTTTCTTCACACTGCAGGCAGCACAATTTTCAACAAGAAGTCCCTTGGCGGAAAAATTGTGTGCCAACCGACAAGCGTGGCAAAGAGGAAGGCTGGAGTCTCACAAGGAAAGGCTGCACTATTGAGAGGCGATGGAATTTTCAACAGTGAGAAAAGGTGACTAAGCAAAAATATCAATGAAACAAGGCTAATGCTAAATTCTTTAAAAACTAACAATAAGAACTGTATTCTGTTTTCTTATTGCCCTTATGTATATATATATAAACTCGCATTAGCTACGTACAGTTATCAGCCGGCAGGGAGCAATTATATTAACTTAATTAATTAGGTTATGATTAAGAAACAAGAGCTTTCTTAAACATAAATTAATGTCTACTTTGCAACGGCGAACTGTTGTGACACTCTCGAACAGTCTGCATTTGCTACTGACTCTCCAGTTAGTTCGTTCAGTGTCACTAAAGTTCGGTCGATCATTATCCATTATTTTATATATGGGCAATAGAATGAAATACAAATGGCATTCTCTCAACTTATCGTGACGACAATTACAACAGCAATATATGATTGTATAACTCGTAATATTGTAGTCTTTCTATCTAAATAAAAGGGTAGTTTCGATAAATTATTGTCGGTAGAATAGTGGTATCTGGCATGAATCACAGGTGCAGAGGTGGTGGTGGTGGTGTGTTAGATGGTGGCGGTGATAGAATGGGGGCTGCACCCAGCTTTTGCCACGAGCGCCACACGGCGCACTGAGCGGCAGGCAACTCGGAAACACACTGCCCATGCCAAGGCAAACCCATCAAAACAGCGGCAGTGAGCAACTTGTTGGTATTTCTATCGACAATACCTCAGCGCTGTGACTTTGCAGCACTTCTGTCGAATGTCGAATACAACGCAGGAGACTTATAATTTTTCACAAATGCGAGCGTTAGACAAGTTTATGCATCAGAAATATATCTCCTACCATGATAATAACTACCATGCTCAATTAGAAATTTGTAAATGAGGGAATTAATAGAAATGTAATTCATGAAATTTAGTCAGGCAAAATCCAGAACGTTCTATAGAATTCGTTCTAGTACAAACATGATACGAGAAAAATCCATTCTCCAGTCCCGTGAACAATCTGAAAAACACAGAACCCTATTTTGAGCATCGTTTTTAAGAGTACATGAAAGAAGATTTTCACATTTCGTATATTGTTAAAACAATCAATGAAAAAACATGCATTAATTTCTATTTACAAATTCGACAAACACTAGTTACTGGTGTATTTTTTTAGAATATTTTTCTTGTTGAATACCTAGACGGAATTCGATGATCGAAACGAAGACATTGGTTCAATTTTGTGCTAACCAAACTTCATTAGTTTATAGGCCAGAAATGTATGACATGAGTTCTTTCTTCCTCTAAATCACGCCGGGATGTACGTTGAAATTGTATTACCCAGAGCTATCGGAAAAGAAGCTTCACTGCACGAAACAACAAATTATCGTCCATTAAAAACAAAGTTGTAGCAACAGCTAATAAATCTGTCTAAATTTTCTTCAAAGAGGAACCATTTCTTTCAACTACTCAACACTTAAAAATTTTACGGTGCTCAACGGAGTAAGAAAAAACCATCCATAGGCCATGAAGACCATATTAAACCCAAATGAAGCTGTATTCAAATGTGTCCATTGAAATAGCCTAAAGAAACAATGTACTTAATTAATGTACCTAAGCATTTTCAAGGCCGCCACCTCCCTGCTACGCTCAATGCGCCGCCAGTTCTGTGACGCAACGAGACGTTTCAATACATCGAATATCCTTCGCCCGGTTCTCGAATTTCATGACATCTTCCACGTTCTATAAGTCAATTTTTTTATCCTATGGTACTTATGGAAATACTCATAAGTAGGTAAGTACTGAAATACTCCTCTACTCCTATGAATAAGTTTTCAAGTTAAGCCTAGTTTTAATCGATTATTGTTATGAAAATCCCCTTGTCACTTTTTAATTATCGTAGAAGTGAAAGTGAGTGAGTCAAGACCATACTTAAATGAGATGCATGTTCAAGCCTTTCCCGCCCTTTTTTTCCGCAGAATCACTGGATAATACCTTGAGTATGTAGAACTACAGAATCGAACAAAATTTTTCCTTGTCCAGAGTGTGAGGATTAACCCATTAATAAACACTGAGTGGTATTGACTCTATTTTTGCCATTATATGTCTCCAAACAGTCTTCACCTCTCACTGCCTTGTATCCAAGTTTCACTCAGTAAAATGCTACTTCGCTTGAACTCTAAGCCACATTTTTTACAGTAAATGTTTGCATTTAGTCTCTCAAAACAGTAATTTCAAAAATTTTCCTATAAGGGTATTCCCCTGATGTCAAACCAGGATGAGTTTACATTGTATCCTTCTCGTACGATCATATGTCGTCTGTCCTATATAGTTCAATGAGATTTTTTCCACAACAAATAGTATTGGTATTTTTACCTATATTTCATTCATGCTGCACAAACTCAATGCTCACTATCGAACTGTGCAGGTCAAATTACGAAGAATCAATGAGAAACTATATATATCTGTTTCGAATTGCAAAATGGATGAACCCAACTCACTTTTAAATATATGCCACACTGAACTGTCATCAGTCATACTAATTTTCTGTCCCTCAACGCAGTTTTCCGCCTAAAGAAAATTAATTCGTCCCATGTGGTCACACCAAAACATAATTTACGCTCGAAAACAGCCAATCCTCGTTCCCAGAAAGATTGAAAAGTTAACTTTGGGTATTATTCCTGATTGCGGCGCAGCACTGGCATGTAGTGGCGAGACAATGACTAAGGCCGCTTTCGTAGTAGCTCACATGCACTCCTTGTTGAGTCTTTCTACCGCTGAATGAATGTGAAAAGTTAACAAATCAATTTATCACACCCAACCCATGGTGCCCAACAGAAACGATTTTCTCCATTTCTGAAGTCAGTTGAGGTTGTTTAACACGCAAAATTTTGAAGAAAGTGCAGTTACTTAGAAGGAAAAATAAAGTAATTGTTACTCATGAACTTGAGTTTACTCGTTATAATTTATCTCGGAAATGCTAAGTGTAAGATCGGAAAGGATGAACACCAAGCAAACTTCTTCTAAATTAAAAAATTACCCAATTTTTGGGTTCTGATATAGTCAATACCGGAAAATAAGCATACAAATCAACATCTTCGCCTCCAACTGTCACTGGAATAGATGTATAGGAAGATTTGATAGCACATGAGGCGTTCTATGAGATGTTCAAATCTCTCTTCACAGCTCAAAAACGGAACTTATGACGTCGAATTGGACTCAAAGTCATATGTAAAATTAAAATATGCGTTGGTACATCAATTGAACAGCTATTGCTGTGACTGAGTTGTTGTAATTACTCATTGATGTTACGTTTTACAAATTTGCGTAAATTGATTTCCATTGTTTAGCGTAGCATTAACTTATGACCAGGTCTTGTTTACTTCACAGTAAGACGAAGCGATCTAAAGCAGGTCTAACGAACTAGCCTTAGAAATCACGTAGTTGAAATGCAGTGTTTTTTTTGGAAATTTGGCTAATGTAAAAATTATTTTACTTCTTTAGAGCTTTATGGAAACCGTTAAATATTATGAGTACAGAATGAAGGCAAAGAAGAAATAATTGTACGTTCCATCGTTGAGTATTTCGCGTATAATTCAATGCTTTAACTTCTGGAAACATTCGTCAATTAAAACTTCGAATAACCAGAAATTAGATTAGCAAATAAGATGCGGTTAAAAATTGAGCAGAAAAATATTAAATTTTTCATGAGTGTCAAATCCTTGCATTGACAACACTTAGTCTAAATCAAATCATGAATTTACAGGCTCATAAATCAACTGCTTCCGACAACCGTTGTTTACTGTACGCATGCATCATTAGTTTGGATGGTGGAATAAAAAATGCGATGGTGCCAGATAGGTTCACCTGTCGGGACAAATTAATATGATCAGTGGCAGAGCATTGGAGCTATGAAGTTGCAGTTTGTAGGTAATGTAATGAACGAGAACTGGTAGGTAAGAAAGTTAGTTCGCTAAAATTCCGTTAGTGCAAAGGCAAGAAAGGAAGGACAAAGAGGTGCTTGATCACAGGTTTACTCGAAATAAATGAAACGAAGTTAGAATGAAAAATAATCAGAATGAACGAGCGCTGAAATTATCTTTGTAGTTGTATGCTCACATAATTGATGAATTAAAGTGGAAGATTTCATAAAAAATCATAGTAAAAATATCAGCGTTGAATGAGTAAGAGGTCAAATTATCAAGGAGCGCAGGATAAGATTGAACGAAAAAATAACTCCCAAATTAATTCTTTCATTTATGTTACAGAAACTTCATGAATGAAATAACTTTAGTAAATAACATATTTAAAATAAGTAACAGGTAGTAAAATCACGAGTTGTACACACTGAACAAGTTGAGAAATAGAGTGAGACACTGAATTGTCAATTTTTCATCTGCTTATAACTGTAGGAGTGATAAATTATGAAAAGATGAAAAGAAGAACGAGACATCGGACACTCGTCAAGTAAACCGTAGTATTAAGACTTTGTTAGCAGGCATTCTAGCTAAAGAGGAGATAATCTCAGCTTCGATAAAAGGCGTATCATAGCAAAAAGCTAAGGATTTTTTTGTTTCGGTTGCTATGCATTAGACTCAGCTAGCAATAACAGTTGAATAAATAACACATTTAAAAATTCGATATCAATACAGCCTCTTTCATGACACCGAAACATATAGGCGCAAGAAGTATGCAGTTAACCACACCATCAATATTCCCGTCCATTCAAAAGTCTCATATATTTTCACAGTTGTGAATAAGAAATATGTTTAAAATTATCAGAATAAATACAGAATAAGGGAATCCAATCAAACAAAAATTTTATTCAACAACACACAAGACTCGGTTACCCGTGAGTAGGTTTAGCTTTGGGCTCATTGTGTGGTAATCAATCCAAAAAATTTCAGGATTTCAAACATTAGCAAAATTAAAAGTGAAAAAACGAAACGAAAACTACTGTCTGCCAGTATAGTGCCATGTGCTCTTACATTTAAATTTCAAGCCTTTAACTTATGAGACTATACAGACTCACGTGGTAACCAAATAAACAGAAGAGAGAAGCTAAAGTTTGTCTGCGTAACACAGCATTAATGCACGAAACACAAAAACATTTTTTTCATTCTTTGGTCACAAATATATTTACATTAGTGAGAAAGCCAATTCATAAATTTGGTGACAAAATACGTGTGACTTGAGGCTTAAGATAGTGGATTCATCACACTTCAAAAACTTGCATGGCAACTACGAGTAAAACCGCGGTAATAATAGACGCGCATTCACATTAGGTTTTTCCTGAAATAACTAGTCAATAGGAAATGCTAAGGCATGTACCATTGCAGTTGTGACAGAGCTGTATCAAACCTTGGAGGCAATGCAAAAGACAACTCTGTGTGTGCCAGCGCACGAGTTTATGAGCCATCTCGGGAAGCGTGCGGCAGCTCTGCTAGAGATCACATCTGATGGTTATCATGAATGATCTCCACAACTTGCACAAGACGAATACATATGTAAGAGCATACGACACAACACGCGCAATAAAGTCTTTCGGTTCGTTGGAGAGGAGGCTCGCTGCGAGATATCATTTGATTGCCATAATGATCTCTACAACGAGCAAAGGGAGAAGAGAGCACCAACAGAGAATACAAGAGCGATGGAGCCTCGTGCGATTTGACAACTCGTGACAGCATGCAGGGCTTTCACAAGCCCCAGCTAGTATAAGGTGTGTTTTCAGATTTAAGACAGCCAGAGAAAACTACGGCATGTAATCTTCTTTTCGCAAAAGATTTTGTAAAATTTGTAGATTTCGTAGTGCAAGATAAAAACATATTAGCAATTTTGCCTACGTCAAAAACCATGCAGTGTGAGGTTAACCCTGCTTTTTGTCGTTATCAAAACGAAAATCTAACGCAAGTTCAGTAGAGGAAAAAAAACTCCTCATATATTTTCTTCTACTAATACATTAGGCCCTTTGAAACTATCCATTTAAGGCTGTATATGTTTTCGAATTGGTGAATTAGATAAACAAATAATAAAGGGGAACAAAGAATACAGGTTATAATTTACCATAACTTGCAAGAAACTGACGGTCGATGACAATCAGCAGAAAAACGCTCATGAATCGCGGTACTTCTAGCTCTAAGACTTAGATAAAAAAAAATTAACAGTCGGTTGTGGAAAACATTCCACAATCAATCTTGGCCACAGCCGTGCACAGTAAGTTGTCACTTGATAATATCTAGTATAATCAAACTAAAAAAAATATATAAGCTCTCAAGCTGGTAAGTCTGCCTTGTGTAAAATAGTTATGTCTGTGAAAATGTTCACGAGCAAGGAATTTGAACATCCATGCCAGAAACCAAGCAAAAATTTATACAGTCACTAACGATATCTCGAGCACTCCCAATGCCTCTGTCTGATGATGATTCTTGACCTTGACGGAACTCTTCCTCCTTTTTTATTCAAGACCTTATCATTAGCACTTGGGAACAAGTAGTGCGACTAGTTTTTACTGAGGTCGGGATCAACAACACAATTTGACGTTACCAATTTTGCTGGGCGGGTGGCTGTCTGACAGTTTCGATAGGCGTGAAAAAAGTGAATCATCACTCTTAAAAACAAAAATGAGTCATGTAAAATATAAGAACTGGTGATACACGCGGAAGATCCAGCAACATAATCCCTTATTGTAGAGCAGCGAAATGAAGAACGCAAGCGTAATATCACCAGCAAAACTATTATGAAACGACAAGCATAAATTCGCATCTCACATGACGAAAAACCATAGCCAATGTATTTGATATTTGTTTTTAAAAGCAACAAATATTTTAGAAAAATAAATATTGAAAAGTAAAATGAAAATTTCCATCGCATGAAAATATCGCCGGAAAAGGACAAAAGAATTGGGCAATCGAGATCTGTACTACCCGTTAGATCATTTGCGTGCTTACATCGTTTCTGTGTACTACACCTCCACTTAATAAGGACCCTATTGAAAACATTGCAGAAATCGTTCCACGAAATAAGATGAAAATGAAAAACTAAATCAAAAGGAATACTTCATTGAAGTTAGGCTAGAAGTTATTGAGTTAGATGCACGAAAAAAGTTACTTCAGGGTAACCGTTGTTTCTGGAATATAATTGATGCGCTACGTTACTTGATTGAAGTTTAACTTTACGTTCAAAAAATTAGGCGCGGCTTGAAAAAACGTCTGAAAGTATTCACGACACACAGTAAACGTGTTCAAAACAGATGTCCGAACGAAACTTTATTACTGATGCTTTGCAACTGACTTTAGAAAATAAGTGAAGTTAGCGTATTTGAAGTTTTCTTTCATATTTGAATTGCAGATTACCAATTGTCGATTATGAGAGAGTCACAGGACTTCCCTTATTTCTTCATCTGGCTGGTGGGCGAGACTTTGAATTGTTCTTTTGGCTTTTCTGAACTTCATGATTCATGCGCTATTGTTATATATTAATAGTTTAAGTTTATGAAATGATGAAGAATCCTAAACCAATTTCTTCAATAATGTTTCACAAGTCTGAACTGAAATATAAATTTGAATAAGAGACGTAGCCTTCAGGTGCGGCGATTGTTGGTTCAAACTTCTACACTTTCAATCCACATAAAATGTTTGCTTCATTTATAATAGAAATTGTTTTCAAATAGCACATCGTTCTAGTTTATCAGAGGTAGCACAGGGTGAGACTTGCACTGAGCGACTGGAAGGCAAGGTGTGCACCGTACAGTATCTCGTTATTAATACGAGTAAGCAGCGACTGCATTCAAATCGAACGAGCAAAAGAAGATAAAGACAAAGAGAGCAGGCACACTCATGCAAGCAATTTGTGGAACGACTGCTAAATACAAAGCTCCAAATATGCTAAAAAAGGTAAGGACTAGAAATGAACTTCACGATTTTCCTCAATGAAACTCCTTCATGAAATTTATTGACCTTCTAGACCCATCGCAGAAAGTAAATTCCTCAGGACACACTTACTCAACAAGATTTTAGTTCATTTTCACAGCAGTGGGAAAATTAAAATTTAGTGACAAGAACGATCCGAAATAAATTATGAAAATTTCCTCAATCGTAATACGCGTTTCGTTCAGAAAATAATAGATGTTTTCTAAAGCATAGGGCCCAGTTCAAGTATAGAAATAATCAAAGAAGACTAGAAGAAGATACGCCTATTATTCTTAGTTCTCTGAGTGAATTTGCTCTGCTCGTTAGAACACCGCAGAAGTTGACCTTTAATGGAAAGTAGCATCAAACATGCAGGAGAACCTCTGAGCAGCTTCTGGATGAATTTGAAATAACTTCTAAACTTAGTATTAGAAAAGACTCACAAATGATATGTCAACATTAGTTTTTACCCAAAACGAGTTTACTCGACGATGGACGGTCACGAAAATTCAGGTCGATGTCGAAACCGCACATGGGAAGAAACCTGTCATAGTGTATTAACTACAAAACTGAACTCGTGATGAAAGGCGCAGAGATAAGTCAATCTTAATTACAAAGATATCTCAACCGCTCATCATGATAAGAGTATAAATCACCAACGACTGACCGAAACACAACAACCTCAGCTGACCCACTCAAGCCCTCATAAAATTTTTTTTTATCACTTCCAAGTCAGGTAATAAAAAACGTAATACAATTGATTACTTGTAATACTTCAGTTAGTGACTGCTAACTCTTTGAGTTACATTGCTGAAACAAATGTAGTTGCAAGTGACACCATTCAGGGAATATAATCCTAAAACGAACTCCAATATATTGCCCAGCAGTACCAAAGCGAGAAAATGAAGTCCTGACTTCTCCCCTGCGATGCGAGCAACTCTCAATGTATGAAGACGGATGAAATCATGAAGACGAGTCCCAGGACACCGCTTGCGAGGGAGCTCCGTCACTGAGCGTGAAGCAGGAGCGCGTTGCTGTCAATTGGCGCTCCAGGGACGTTCCTGCACCGAAAGATATTCAGCGAAATTCGCTCCTGTCCCACTCGAAATGATCTCGGGAATGGCTAATGGAGTTTAGAAATGCGGACGTCCTTAGGAGTTTGAGGGCACAATTGAGAGACGAGGGTGCGCTGAAAACGCTCCATTTGCTTACCATGCATTCAAGTATTGAAAGCGCTCCTCACGGGGCTCTAAAGATAAAATTCTGTATTGGAACGAGAGCGATGAGCCGCCGATGAGGTCTCAAATGGCAGGAGCAATCTTGCCTCTATGTATGCAAATACAGCCTTTGTAAGGGCTTCTAAGAAAGAAAAGGACGCACAGGACGTACAGTTCTTGGTCGCGACAGGGAAATTTCCAAGGTTACAGCACTAATAAAAGCCATGAGAGCACCACTCGTGCATTTGTATCAAAGTTTATGACCATTTGTTATTAGGTCTCGTTCCTTTTTTACTTCGGTGAGAAACTGTGTTATATGCATGGGTACAACACAGCAAACTTAAAGAATGTAAATAAGAATCCGGAAAATTTCATCTTTGTTTTTCTCAAGATTATTTAGCCTTCATTTATATTAGGTTCCTTGGAGAGATATTAGAATTCAGTTCTTGATGTTAGTACATAATCTGTCAGTGTCATGATTCACGTCTCCAATTCCGTGACGCAACGTCAACGAACCACGCTCACTAAATTTTACTACTGAGCCTACAAGACTGTGAAAAGTCTGTACTTTCAGCATGTTTAGGTTTCCTATTCCATAAAAATTGAAAATTTTCAGAATTCATGTAGTAGAAAACTTAACGTAAGCAAGGAGATTTATGTCTAAATTAGAACATCAGAGAACCGAGTAGAGTGTTCGCTTCACTCTCCAATCGTAAATTGACCATCAGTAATCTTGTGATGATCCGCACACCGCCCCGGCGAGTGCCACAAATACACAAAATGACAATGCGAAACTTATTTCATCTTATGAAAAGTATTTGAGATCATTTGTTTACTTCATAGAAACATAGTGTGAATGCATTTTGATCCCGTTAACTAACCAAACCTTCCAGCTGCTTTAGTCCGACCAGAATGAAATGACCGTTTAGGGGCGGTTCCCAGAAATGCACGGTTGCCAAATCAAAAGCCCTACCCATCGAAAATATTAGACAACAACGATAATTTACGCAGAAAATAGGTATCTTCTATTATCAAAATATATTTATAAAAATATTCTTACATGCATTAAGATATATATGTATATTACATTTATAATGTCCGCACTCTTGGCGCGTGTGGCACAGCTTTTCTAGGAATTCATACATTGTTGACACATCTTATTCGTGCCACATGGGTGCCATCCAGTGCCAGATGCCTTTCGGTCGTGGTACGCTGTACACCTGTTCAATTGAATACCTCGCCCAGTCAGAAAGAAGAAGCGCAAAAGACGGAATCCCGTCACTTACGGAGCCAAGCCAAGGAAATCGTTTATAACGTGAAACAGTATTTCTTACTGCGAGTAATTGTGTAATTAAATTTCATCCCTTAAAACAATAAACAGCTTATACCTCAGAAATTCAATTTCTTCAGAAAATTTCATGAACGAAAAAGTGTTTATTTGGTCATTTTTTACTTGGGGTGCAATTTTGTTCCTCTTGTTTTGAAACACCCTGTGTATTAGTCACCTTCATTAATCAATGCTAGCCAAAGCCATAGCTGAAATATCCATAGGCTCGTTAATTTCACTGAGGCTAGTAACAATAAAATCCATGGAAGATAAATGACGGCGATCAAAATGATTCCATCGCCGCTGCCCTACGCTCAGACAATACAGTGGCAGGGAGAACACACTGTACATACATTACACGGCGGTAGCTTCACATAGTTCAAGTAGAAGCTCGAGACTGGGAGGGATTCTATTAATGACTTACGTGTCAGCCCCCTCTCATGTTATCTCTATGATCTGAAGTTGAACTAACATATTTTCCATGAAATTTTCTTCCTGACTTCAACATCGACCGACCTGATTAGCGAAGCTTTATGCTTTATTTTCTCAGTCGTTTTGGTAACCAGTGAGCAGCACACCGTAGTCAAGTGCAGAGAATATTAACACCTCTATTACGAGTAAAATTTACACAGAGCATGAAGGCATTTATTACGTTCTTAAATTAAATAGGTCTATTAACGGAAGGTGCTAGAAAGCAACTAAAATCACTACGCAAGTTGCAAATTATATGCAAAAGATTCTGAAATAGAAATCACAAAACTTGGCAGGTGACGAAATTTCACACATGACTTACTAACTTATCAGCGAAGTTTCCTCTGCTTACCCTCAACTGAGCCATGAGTACGCTCCGGTACTCCGGTACTTACGTACTTTCCGGTACTTTTTATAGTAAATTTATTTGTTACGTCAGAAATTGAATGATTGATTTCCTACATTTTCATACAATTGTTGGTCGCTCATTCAATTCACTTGGTTAAGATATGTTATTGATTTACTTTGACGTTAGTTTGTGCAATCAATTATCTCGTTTGATACCCGTTACCACGTTGTAATTTAACTTCCTGCTTTTTAAACATAGTTGACTGCTCAAATTGAATTTTATGTAAACCATTCATCTAAAACTACAATCGACTCTCTACAATCGACTGGATTGTATGGACAATCGACTCTACAAAACTCAAGAAATTAAGTCACTAAATGCTTACAAGTAACTTAAATACTCGTATGTACATGTATCTCATAGCTGTTCAATGAACAGTTATAGTTGTCAGGGTTACTCAGTAAGAGAACCGACAAATGATTCGCAATGATGGAAGATGGAACGGAAAATTTCGATAATCTGTTAAATAAACCACAGAATTTATTGGGTAAAATGAGGTGTATGAACTTTAGCGTACGCATTAGGCACGTGTTGACATTACCTGTCGAGCTTAAAGGCATTTCGAATCCCTGATTGTTTCCTTCACCATGCATCATAAATATCATCGATGAAACAAAACGTAAATTCCTACGTAAGTGCACACAGTTTCCTCCAGACGTATCCTGTTTTGTGCAAAGAGAAATGTAATCGTACTTTGTTCGGTGTGTCAGGAATATTCAAGCTATTATTTATTTCTTAGAATGAGAGCTTCCACGCATTTCATTCTTGACAGGAAACTTTTCAGATTGCCATGTGCTAAAAAAAAACTAGGTAGCAACCAAAAAAAATTGGGACATGGCATGAATCTATTGACAAACTATCTTCCAAAGAATACGAGGATTTCAGATTCAGGTATGAACTAATAATTTTTTGTGTTCATGTTTGTAGGCTCTTTTTCCGGCCTACGGAGTTCCTGGGGAATAGACTTACTTCACCTTACGAAGCGGTTCAATAAATTGATACCAGCCCATTGCGTGATCACTCTATTTATTTTAAGGAGCATGCACACAACATTGATCACAATTCTAAATAGCGATAGCGAGTTTCAAAATATTAAGGAATTGCGAGGTGTCTGGAAAGATAAAGAATAAAGCTAAGTAAATCAGTAATACACAAAATAAATCAATATGCACAGGTCATCGATATATATGAATCTCAGTATGAACAAACAAAATATACCTAGATTTGAGTAAGAAAGAAAATGAAGCAACGAACTATACGCTGGCTGATAATCGCACTTTTCTGTGCTGGAGAAGAAAGTCCCTAGAACTATACGCTGGCTGATAATCGCAACATTCTGTGCTGGAGAAGAAAGTCCCTAGAATAATGTGCGGTGCTGAAGCTGAAGTTATTTAGTCAGAAGCTGTACAATTTATTGCGCACAATGGAGTGCAAGATGAAGCATAACTTCTCATTTCGCGCAGAACTTGAGAGATAGAAGCAATCGCAGTCAGGCCGTCATACCGGGTCAGGTGCAAGATGCTCAGCGTCATGAGTTCAGAAACAATTGCTGTTCCTCAAGTCCGAAGTTAAATCAATCAGAAATTACCTATTCAGAAATATCGTTTACAATCCATTCTTATATTTAGAAGGATTTACAGTAGCCATGTATAATAAACTAGAGTAAAATTAATTCTAGAAAGGTTATGATGAGTGCATTTTGATGTTGGGCAGCTAGATTTTTTTAGGGCCTCTAACGAAGCCTCACTGCAGCCTTACACAGTGACAGCTGTAACGCGTCCATGAGAGATTATCGTGGAGGAGAGTCAAGAACATACCCCGCCTGAGAAATGATACATTTCATCGCAAAGCTAGACGAAATTCAGCAGAATTCCCACAGTTGCACGCGTAACACTTAGCTCGTCTACTCCCCACTCTGCTCATGAACCAAATTTACCAGGCTTTGCGTGAGTGATTTCTATCTTCTCCTCGGCGATAACATTTTCTGAATAATAAGAGTATTCTCGCGTGAAAAACGACAGCGTAAAAATATTCGTAGGTACCTTTGGAAAATCAGAGGAAGCGAATTTTACATCGCCGTGCTCAGGCATTCATGAGAAAACTAATCAAAATCGAGTGGAAATTCCTCCAACAAAAATTGCACAATTTAACCTAACAACAGGCTTACATATCGAAACGTGTGTACACTCATACATTTTCTCTCCTAATTTCAAAGCTGAACAGAAGAAACACATTTAGAAATCCCAAAACTGCCCACTTATACGGTGTACACTCAAACGCTGTCATGATAACTGACGGAGGTGTGTAGGAACTTTGTTTTCAATCTCACTCATGCAATACTTTTTGTTGTATCTGCTGGTTTGTTTCGCTCCACGAACTGGTTCCTTGTCTAAGGGCGGAATTTGATCATAGAGGTTTTATCATCGCTAAACAAAATTTCCACCGAGCGCTTCAAATCCCGCCGTAATTGAGGAAAAATGCCTTTCTGCAGAAGTTTCGGTGAAACTCACGGCCGGCTAGTACATAAAAAATCTGTCCATTTTTCAGCGCGCTAAGGAACAGGAGATCTCGCTAATTCTACGAAAATTTGTAAGGCAACCAGACCATATACAATATGAGAAAGCCTTAACATCTGATCAAACCCAGCAGTCATTTTTAATCGAAAACTCGTGAAAATGGAGAGGATGTGTTTCTCATTTGGATCCTCCATATAGCGCAGACTATAATTGAAATGTTTACGAATCGTTATTGACGAATGATCGTTTACACAAATTACTCAAAAAGATCCACAGGTAGCAGGTAGTGATTTAGAGGCTTTCCAGAGTTCTCCATAAAATTTACGCGCTCAATCTAAAAAGTTTTGGGGTCTACATCAAGTCGAACCGCGAGTAGAACCTAGCATACGCTCAGCCATGCCTTCCTAGCACACAGATCCTTGTCTACAAGTCCATATTCGTAGATATCTACATTCAAGTACTTACTTTATATCGTCATATTGTACTACTTAGATCCATGTGTGGGCACACATAGATTTTTACGTCCGAGTGGGTATAGGTCCTCACATAGATTTCTACGTCCGAGTGGGTATAGGTCCTCACATAGGAATAAATAGAACTTTGCACACATAAACGCAGATCCTTGCTCGTGAGTACGTAGATCCACAAAACATACATGTGTATCCAAAGATCCATATGTTAGAGCACGCAAATCCTCAGGTCGATCAAATTCATGCGAACGGATAGATCTTTACGTCTTGTAAAGATAGATCTTTACGAGTAGCTTTCTTAGGCCATACTTTGTTCCAAATGATCAGTAATTTTATGTCCATCGGTAGAATCGTGTTCAAAAATCCGAAGCCAGAACATCGAACTTCACTACTATTGGTGTGAGAATTTAATGACATTCTTTTTTTGAAGAAACTTTCTTTCACTGCAGCGAGCTTAAAAGAACCAAGACATAACGAAAAAGTCTAAAGAATGTGTGAATTTGCGAAATTCTACAAGTACACGCTGCGCCCTTGAAAATAAAATATAGCATTTTAGTTAACTAAAAAAATCTTCACACTTAATGTCCATATATATGGAGAATGATGATGTCAATGATTTCATTTAGTTATATTCTAACATGCAAGACAAAAATTTTCACTCCTGGCAAATCGTATCTGAGGCGTTTTCATCGCTATAAGTAATCAATCTCATCATACTTAAAATACTTGAATTTGCTTTTTTCACGCAAGAAAAATGGACGTGTTATTTTCAATATTTTTACCATTGTCTGATCAATAAAAAAATAAGGCCGGTGATTTCAGGTCAGATTTGTACGGACATGATATGGCTGCATGGACATGATGAAGATTGGACTAATATGAAAAAAATTAGAAGAAAAATATACCATCATGATTAATGACCCTTGATTCTTCCTTAACTTTAAATACTATTATTATGAATTCAATGAATATTAATGTTCTCTATCAGCTTAATTTGATATGGATTAAAGATCCCACGTATCTGAGACGAATAAGGAAAAAATGATGGAATGTTACAGTCCATGGTATAATGTGGCTCCGTTCCTGAGCCGCACACACTGACAAGTTAAATAGGTGCGTTTATCAATTTTGTCAATTGCACATTATACAGAAAACTTTGATGTTTGTCAGCTAACTCATGAACTAAAGAAAAGTCAAACATGAAACATGTAACTACGTCTGCTACAAGTTATTGCCAAATGCTGTGCTGGTTCGCAAATCAGTAGCGATGGGTGTATGTGTTCTACCAATGCCTTCAATATCTCTAGGCATGCTTCTAGGCGAGGCAACATAGCTATGGCGACACACTAGTGCTCCGAAGAAGGCAGCAGTTTTGGATAGAGGCAAATACGTTTCTCGATATGATTTCATCAGAATTCATGAGATTTGACCAACATTAGCCATGCTAATGAGCATTTAGTGCGAAAATTTTCGGTTAGTTAAAATTGTATATTTTATTCCCAAGTGTGACTCGTGTCCAAAAATCTCATAATGTCCAAACTTGAGCGTTTTCTTCATTTATTTGTGAAACTCTGCTAAACTTTTTTTTGTGACAGGATTTTTGACAATCCCGTGTTAAATTGTATCTGACCAACTCGAAAATGAGCGATTTTTTTCCGTGGAACTCACTCATCTGCTCGAGTGATTAAATAAAGACTCAACTTTGCTGGTATTTCAAGCAAATGCTTGAGTACAACATTTTCCTTGTTTAAATCGTTCAACCTGTGAGCTTTATGGTCGGGCTTAACTAAAGTCGCTCCACTTCGTTATTTTTTCTATCGTATCAAAAATAATTCTACAAATCAAATTTTTAAATACTAATTTCTAAGAACAAGAATCTTTGCATGGTTCCTTATATTTCTTAAAGCCTGGTTAGCTCTGTTTCGAGGAAAATTAACGTTAGATTGGAGGTAACGCAATTTCGCCCCTTCGTTTCATCTAAATGGCGCGAAATCTCGAGCCACTAGTTGAACGTTACAATTTCTGTGAGCAGGCTTGGCGATATAGGAGGCATTGGTTGTGCTCTCACCTTCCTAGAAATGGCCGCCGATATCAGCTTGAATTAGCGCAGTAAAAGCAGCTCAATTTTGCGCAAAAAGAACAGCGCATTTTATCGTACTAAGGCTACGCAATTTAGAGCAGTGCAGCAGCGCGTTTTAGCGCGCTAGAAGCAACTCATTTGAGCGGAGTAACTTAAAGCGCGTACACAGATCACTGCACCATCCTAAACAGCGCAAGAAGCTGCCGTGTGACTCTTCGAGCAGGGCATTTGTGTTAAAGGCAGCTACCGTGGGTGACTAGACATTTTTACGCTGACGTTGCGCAGCGCCAGCGCTACAAGATACGTGAAAATGGCGCTGAATGACGATGGTTTGCCCTGACTACGGAAATATGTTTGATTAAGTAAAGAGAGCTCATTTGTTTCCACCGCATTCTTCTTTTTCTTTCCGCTTGGAACCCTGCATGTTCTTACTGCAATTACTTAGTTCCCCATAGATTGATAGAACTCTTCGCTCACTCTAAATACTCAACATTTTGCAACAATGAGCAATATAATTTAAGCGAGTCAGACAAGAAATGTAAACGAGTATCATATGGATATGTTTGACTGCAAAAAACTAAAAACCGGAACCTACTTTTCTGAATAATATCAGGAATATCCCAGAAACATAAGCCTTGCTCTTTCGCCATCATCAAATTTTGCAAAACGACGCGCTGCGCCCAATTGAGGCGATAAATTTCAGCTTCCAGTAACGTCTACGCTAGTGTGATGCCATCGATTACAACGTGCAATTTTTTCAGTTCTCAATCCGTTTCGGAACAGGAAAAATTTACAATTACTGGTTAGCATTAAGTGAGAAATTTTCATATGATGTATTTCACTACAGCGAATAGAATGGGAAAAAATACACCTGGAAACGAGGATAGAAAAAAAACACACTTTTGAAGTAAGAGAAGCGTGAAATTTTGACGCTTGTCGTGTGACTAAACCGAAATTCTACGTAAATGAATGTCTCATACCATCATGAGCTAATATTATGTACACTATAAGATTGACCAAACGAAAATTTTCAGAACAAATACAGTAGGAATCGCAAAAAGTCTGGGCGGAAATGTCAGCGTCTTCTCTCCGAAGATTCCTGGACACACAACTCCAAGACCTCGAGCAATCAACACACCCGATCCCTTGATCAGTATTTGCTGCAACATGTCGGCAAGTCCTCGAAAGAAATTATTGGTAATTAGTATTTTACGGACTGTAGTTCCGGATTTCATATAATTTCGATCTCTACACTCATGATTTCTCTTTGTTTTCTACCAGAATTGCCTTTCGCATTACCAAGGATCTCATGCCAAACTTGTAACTTTGATTTTCTAATTGCTAATTTTTACTTCCTTTTTTTATCAAACGCGCTTATCGAATTTACTGCTCAGGTTTAATTTGTGTGTTACCTATGTTGGTAAATCTGAGAATAATTGAGATGTTCAAGGTCTTCATGTTAAATATCGTCACTGTCATTACGATTTAAATTCATTTAGTCTTTGTTCCATCTTATGTGTTACATGCAAATACCACTTAATTGGTGTGTCACTGCTTTCGTAACTACATTATGAGCAATTTATGCACTCCAATGTTCTCGCTCATGGAATGAGTGTGTGAACATCTTTGTGAAATCACACTAGATTTAAGGCTAATTAGCTCTGTGTGATTTTTTTAATTTTTAATTTAGTTTTAAGTACAAGTGAGGCGATAAATTTTTATATTTCCTGACTTTTTTATTTTGTTTTTATACGTAGCATTTTACTTCCCGTTTATTCATTTTAATGACTAACCACGTTGATGTACTATTTGATGAAATTGACCCAGATCTCAATCATTTGAATACATTGTATCCAAACCTACATGAAACTAGAAACTGTCACTATATTAATATTACAAAAATCAATAAATCAATGGGAACCACCTGCAATGATTTTTTGCTTTTATGTTGGAACTGTAGGCCACTTTATCCAAAACAAGATGAACTAGATGGCGACAAATAACTCGAAGAATTATTAACTGCACAAACTGGCCATCATGATCATTTACTTCGAAATAGAAGTAACTTCATACCTTCTTATTATTCAAAATCTCGGTCACATGCAACGCAGCATCCTCTTCATTGGAACTAAGACTTGGAATGCGATCACTGCTGAGATCTGTTGAAAAAGTTTTAACAAAGTTTTCAAAACAATTGTTAAATTCCTATTCATATCGAAATGTTAATCACATGAGGTAATCAAGTCAAATTATATTTCGCTATATGACTTATCTTGATAGCGTAATTTGCTGTGATTAAAGACATAGATCTTAACACGTTCACAGTTTTTCCGCGGTTGTTATTGGTCAGGTTGCAAGTGGCAGAATACGGAAATCGACTTTAATCCTCGAATGTATTTTTATTTTTTTTTTAACAGTATGAAAAGTTCAATTGTACGATGACATTTCGTCTCGTATGATAATACGTATTTTTTAAAAAGGTAGCGGAACATGAAATTCTCATTAATTTATACCGGTACGTGAATGAGCAATTCACCTGTTGTTACACATATGGCCCAATACGCGGGGAACGTGTTAAGTCTGCTCCTAATCTTTCTCCAGAACTGTTCCCATCTAGCCCATATAAACTATTTATGCAAAATTGAGCATCGAATCTTGGGAGAACTAATTTATTGATCAATCTATTGTGCCCCTAGGTTAAATAAATTAGGTTAAACATAACTTTACATTTTAAAATAAAGTTGATAATAGGATGCCCTAGAAATCATTGAAATTCTTTAGGCCCAAAAATTGTCTACTCAATTATGTCCATTGTACTAGACTTTTGAAACAATCTACTGCTGTATCGCTTGTGGTAAATAAATTGCTTAAATTGTTTAAGATTGTTTAAGGATCGACTCAGCATAACAAACTTCTCGATCGTAACTTCTTGGCAAACATTAGCTGTTGCCGCGAAAAGTGGATCATTTACCATGAAGTTGAGCGCCTCCGTTCGTGAATAAATAGGTTTAGGAAACAGATCAATAAGAAGTAGAAGGAATTCGGTGCATGTTGGGTGTAAGACGACCTATTTAAGTGAATATTTGGTTAATTTCTCACAACTTTTAAACTGGAAATTGTGGAAAAATGTTATCTGAAAATGACTCCTTATCTGAACGGTTATTGACTTCATCGTAAGAATGCCGACTCTCCTTCGAGGACAGGCAGAGTGTCAAAATCGGTTAGTCAGACATCTGTCGCGATACGTTCAGTTTTTTGACATTACTTTTCATTTCTGCTCTCTCCACCTCTATATTTTGTACGATAATAACAAATAAAATTCATCATAGATGCAAAGCATGCTTGCGTGTAACTGGATGGCAGCTAGAAGGTGGAAGGCTATAATGCAACAGAACCTGTTATTGCCAATAACTTCTAAACGACTTTCTTCCTCCGAGTATTACATTGACCTTAAAATAGGATAATATTTTCATTTCAACACGATATCTAGCTAAATGCTAAGTCAATTTTCGGATTGGTTCACCGATGGATTTGTAACATTTACCACGGATCTAATTTTCTAACTAACATTTCTCCCGCGGAAGACCAATCTAATTCTAAATCTTAACAATTAGGAGTGAATTTCACACCCGAGACTCCGTCAGCAATTATTTTTTTGGCTTTAAGTTGCTCACATTTTCGTTCCATTTTTATTCTTTCATTGCAAACCACTATAAAGAACTTTCCATAGTATGTAAATCCTAAAATATTCACATCAAAACGTGAAGCGTCCAATCCACTATCACCTCTAAGGTGGCTTTAGACGGAGGGTGCCTTCCCCGGGGCAACGCCCTCTCTCCCTCCCCGCCTCTCTAAAAAACCCTTAAGCCCCCGATCTAATGCTCCCACCCGTTCCCCAGGCGTGTTTTCGCTGCTCCCGTTCTGTTGGGAGATCTCTTGGGCGACGGACTTGTCAGTGCACTAATGGCAGCCTTGAGAGTAGGATGCATCTCTTAGTTGCTCTGCCGTCATGTTTTCATACCTTATCCCAACCCAAGAATTTTCCCCTGATGTAGAAAAGCGGCCGAGGGCTTAAGTTTTAATATTGATCGATTTATTGCAGACAAGGCGTCAGTCTAATTGCATTTATTGCGCCTAGAAATATAATTTCCTTATTAAGTACTATCGCTGTAATGATCTATTGCTGAAATGATTTTCGATTTAATTCTAAAGTCCTTACCTGTAACAATCGTAACACAAATTATTCGCTGTTGTGCCATTATTAACACAAGATGGCTCTTGATAGGACATTCCTGTAATCAGACTCTATCGTGAAGATTTCATTTATTTTTGTATCTATCTGCATTGCAGGGCAAGCTATATTTTACTATTCCTTAGTTTGGGCATTATGGTCATATATAAGAAGCTATACCTGCGCGAATTTTATTGATTCGCCTCCATTCCTTATTATTCTAATTGACACAATCATTTCTGCCAAGGCACTTGGCCTTCGTTTAAGCAGTAATTCTTGAATTCTTCACAAATACGTTGATCTTCTTATGCCGGCCTCCGTTTGCAGGTTAAAAGTAGCGTCCTCTTTTCTGCACGTACCTTAAATTACATTTCGACATTTTCACTCAATCACAGTTATAATCTGAAAGAGCTGCCGAATTTTTTCTGATCGTGCCAAAACCTCCATGAAAACGTACCAAAAAGTGTTAAAGCGTACCAAATCTATTTAACTAGCTATAAAACGTAAAATTTAAAGGTTTTACATACTTTTCCAGTTAGAATGAAGCTTCCTCCTCCTCTTCTTCCTTCTTCTACCAATGTTTTTTATTTAATTGTTGACTAAGCTACCTTGGTGGCTTCCAATTTGTGCAATCTATGTTCTCGAATTTGATCGCTTTCATGCATTTAGTGTTGTTCTTTTTAACAAAATACTTTTTGTTTTTCTGTAGTTAGGGTAAAAAAAATTCTCCAGCTGCAGCAAAATAATGCAGTATTGACACAAGCTGCATCATGAACTCGGGAAGCAGCGGGAAACAATACTGCGCACCAGAATTTTTTAGACACTGTTTCTGTCTTGAAAGGAGCATTTTGAACAACAGTTCTCACCACTTCATATTTATCTTTTCATGCTGCTCTTTTTCACGAAATTGGAGAAATGCATTGAACATGGTTTTATTGAATTATATTTACTAAGACCTTTCAATCCAAACTCTTGTCGTTTTTGGGACATATTGTGCTGACATTTCTCAGGAGAATGCTTTCTTCAGCTGCACCAAAATAAATCTCATTTATAATGACATAGTTTGAGAGGTTGCCTACATTTATTTTGTAATTGTTAGTCTAAATCAACAGATCCCTTCTTATGAAGTTGTCCATAATAATTCTCACCCCAGTGAAATCAAAATACATTTTTGGAAAAGGATCTTGTAGATTTGCTGATATTCTCAAACTTATTCCGTTTGATTTACCTCGCAATTATATGAAATGTTTTGTAACCGCTAAATATAAGGCTAATATTCCTTGTTAGGGCATAATTTTTGAAATAAACTAAAACAATCTTTAAAACGCACCAAAATTCAGCGCTTTAGGCGACCGTCGTGCTAAATATACAACAGAGTGACATTTGGAGCAGATCGAATCAAATTTGTACGAACATACCAATTTCGTCACCCCTGGCCGCATCTCACCCTCCGTCTAAATGCACGTGGGGAAGCTTGAGCGGGTGAGAGGGGTAGGGTGGGGGCGTCACCGTGGGGAAGAAACCCTCCGTCTAAAGCCACCTTTAACATTATTTGTATGTAGCGTACCACGATGGGCAATGTTACGATTTGCATTCTAGCGTTTTAGTTTTTAACAAGCATACGGAATCTTTCATCACCGTAATCCTGTTTGAACTAAACAATTTTGTTCAGCTGTTTTGATAGAATATATTTTGAGTACTTCTGAAATTTAGCCTAGAGGCCACGAATGTATCTCGATCAGACGGTATCGGATGAGGACCTTGGATGGCTTGAGCAGAACTCAATGGTAATTTCGATGCGAGCCACCTCTGCTTTACTTTAATTGCACACCGACGAAGGTACGCTTAACTAGTACAATAATGTTCAATTTTTTGCTTGCATTATAAAATATTCTCTGGGTAAAACAAAAATTTCTATCGCGTATTTTATTTACGCAAATGAAAACTAAGAATCACGACAGTAAAACATCATTATCCACATTTTATTTACAAATGCACTAAAATAAAGTGACGCCTCATAAAAACGAAATTAGATAACAAAGGGTAAACTTTTTCATTCAATCATGGGTACTCAAACTTTTTGGAGACATGTTGAAAATTTTTTTGCAATTTTTAAAATTTACTTTGACCCACTCATCTTACAAACATTTCTTCAAGGGAATTTAATTGCTAAGGTCTGTTATCAGAAAAAATTTTAGCCCTGCAAAAGATTGTCACCAAGAACTAAATCTGTTGTGTCCGTTGATTGGTTCCATCAGCTTCAATTTATATTTCGTAGTAAATTCAGGAGTTGCGTGAGACATCTCCCATGCGTCGTGACTGCTTTTCATAAGAAGTTAGCAGGCATGAGGAAGTTGATGCACCACACAAACATGTTATCGCCAGCCATTATTGGTCGACATGATATTCTATTCATTATACACAGAACCAGTCTGCCAACACTCGCTGCCATCTATATTTGGTGCAAATAATTCACTATTAAGTGCAGACTGACTATATCTGACCATGGTTTAGAATGACTGACCATGGTTCAGAAAGATAACTTTTAGCCCATACCTCAGTTTCGAATACCAACAATAAATAGCTCATTCCTTGAAGACCAAGAATGACTGACAATCTAATTCTAAAAACACTTCCCTCGATGAATTTTTATGTACTTCAGTTGTCTGACATTTGTAATTTGTCTCCAAATTAAAATCTAGATCATAAGGGTTCTCAACATTTAAGATTATAACTCATACGAGCGTCTAAAATGATGTCGACTCATAAATGATGCAAAGCAGGTCAGCAGATTGAGTCTCAACAAATAAATTATGCACATCAACTAATCTAATTTGAAAAATTTTCCAATGGTCAACAACTATACGGTCAAAACAACTTCATGAGCTGCCATTCCGTGATCTCAACGCCGTATAGCAATTTATTCAGGGTTTCTTTTCATTTGAAATAGAGAAGGAAATACTGCATGAATTCCAGCGCATTTGTGATCCGGTGATAAAAAGTACCATATATTCTGTACTCAAGGAAGTTAGATAGCCGAAGGCCAAGACGCCATTATTATTGCAGCTATAGTGAGAGAGTTGGAGCTACTTAGGTCGTCTATCTTCGGATCAGACAGGCACATCGCGCGATGAAATAAGCATGCTGTGCGTGGGGGCAAAACAATTTTTAGTGTAATATTATGATGACGTCAATCTTAAACTCGATCGTTAGAATCAGGATCCAGAACTCAATATATCATCCCGTTGTTTAAGAAAATATTTTTGATTAAGCTCTTAACCTTGAAATGTACTCTCATTTACTCTTAAATATTTCAACCCAGCAGCCAAAGTGCAAGATCGCTATGGGACACATGGTTGATTTCATTGTTTGAAAAATGATTGCTCCAGTTAATGTCATTTTAATTCACCACGGACACAAATTTATTTTTTACAGGATTTTACGGAACAAATAAAAGGAAATCTAACTAGATCAGCTTACACAACGAGTCTAACACGAGTGTTTTTTAAGATTCATTTGAAGAGGTTAGTTCATGATTGAAAGTTTTACAGGTATCCCTTTACAGGTCTTAGCACTTCAGGAACGGGTCAAAGAACATTAACGTTACGAATTGAATACTTCAGCACATCAGTGTGTTTGTTTGTAGTAAAATATTTGTACACATTGTATAGTCGGTTTATTTATCACGACCGCGTTTTAATATCCGCGTATCGCACACAGTGCCTGTGATTCAGTGACCCCACTTACTTGGAACACTTCAATGTGAAGAAACTAGGAAGCCGCAGAATGAGATTGAACTACAGTAAGCATTGCATTATTCAAGCTTGTAATAGAATAAACTTCTTACATCTAACAATCCTTCAAGAATGCGTCGAAAAAAAGCAAATGTGGAGATGTGAACGGTCAAATTAGAACGTTAATTTAACTTACTGGTTTGGAGGTAGTCCACTTTGACAACAGCTCTCATTAGGAAGACAATCAGCGTAGGGAATACTTCTCGCGAGGAAATACTTGTTGCAATCGTCGTGCACAAATATCTCGGCGCTTGAAAGGGTGATACTCTTACGAATGAGGAATTTTTTAAGCTTCCTTTCTCAGTAATTTTAATGCAACGCACGACTTGCCCATTCTCACTACTCGGGAGCTCTCTTTGTTTTTGTAAATAAAACATTACCTGAAATTTAGAAGGTTACATTTCTCAGCCCAAATAGAGAACTGCGCCAAGAGCTGGTAAGTTTATAACTTAAGGCTACAGAGCGCATATTGGCTATTTTAATGTTTGATGAGCTCACATCCTCAAACTGATATACGATACGGTGGGAAATAAAAAATACTGACCATTGAGAAGAGCAGAAAAAAATTCACTAAACTTCTACTCTATAACATGTAGTCAGCTACAATGGATTTACAATATGAAAGTTTTTGTCAGCTGCAAATATTTATTTCCGGTTATTAAGTTAGTTAAGTTATTGGTTCTGTTTGAGAACAGGCATTTTTTAGAATTCACTTCCCCAGTTGGCGACACTGTCTGCGATAGGAAATTCTCGCCGGTGAACTGCTGAATACTATTGATTGAACACTGTTGTTACTATTGTTGTTATTGATTGTGGGACTACCCTCGTATCACCCAACTGAAGTACCGATCATAGAAGAGACACTGGAGACAACCTCGTTAAGCTTTGAACCTCAAAGGCTACGTTTTCGCGAAAAAATTGAAAAATTAATACTCTATACTCCTAGCAAAAAAAAAACAGCGTTGGCAAATCTTTTAACGCCAAAGACGCTCAGAGGATGGGAAAAGGAAATTTACCTGGAGGAAAATGAGCCAAGACCCTATAGTGTATAAAGGTGCTGGCAATGGACGTATAAATAGGCATTATTCATGACAGGCCGAGGCTCAATGTTCATCTTCAATATTTATAGCACAGTATTTCCTTGCAATTAGAATTGTTTGGTCTGCAGACTGGTTACAGGTCTACCATACAGAGGAGCACATATTTTCTGAAGCACTTAGTTGAGAACAGGCATACCTCCTCTTGTTTAGTTTTGTTTGAGAACAGGCATACCTTCTCTTGTTTAGTTTTGTTTGAGAACAGGCATACCTCCTCTTGTTTAGTTTTGTTTGAGAACAGGCATACCTCCTCTTGTTTAGTTTTGTTTGAGAACAGGCATATCTCCTCTTGTTTAGTTTTGTTTGAGAACAGGCATACCTCCTCTTGTTTAGTTTTGTTTGAGAACACGCATACCTCCTCTTGCTTAGTTTTGTTTGAGAACAGGCATACCTCTTCTTGTTTAGTTCTGTTTGAGAACACGCATACCTCCTCTTGTTTAGTTATGTTTGAGAACAGGCATACCTCTTCTTGTTTAGTTCTGTTTGAGAACACGCATACCTCCTCTTGTTTAGTTCTGTTTGAGAACAGGCATACCTCCTCTTGTTTAGTTATGTTTGAGAACAGGCATACCTCCTCTTGTTTAGTTTTGTTTGAGAACAGGCATACCTCCTCTTGTTTAGTTATGTTTGAGAGCACGCATACCTCCTCTTGTTTAGTTCTGTTTGAGAACAGGCACACCTCCTCTGGTTTAGTTCTGTTTGAGAACAGGCATACCTCCTCTTGTTTAGTTCTGTTTGATAACACGCATACCTCCTCGTTTAGTTCTGTAAGTTTATGTTTGAAGGGTCCTGGAATGTGTCATAGGGAGCAAATTGTGATTAGTGATGAATACTATTTAAATATTTAACAATGAAATTCGAACTCTAATGTTCTTTTGCTCCTGACCTGATTTTATCCTGCGATTTTATTCGACGTTTTAAAATTCTTCTTTTTATTAATTTTAAATTAATTTAAAAGTTTTATTAATTTTAAAATCTTAGTTCTAAAAGCGCAAAGCGAAGATTTTTACACCACCGAATGTCACAAAGTTTTTGCATTGTTCAATTTAGATTTTTACAGAAGAGGACAAATAAATTTCGTTGATGTTGATCGCCTAGCAAAATGAGACATCGAATAGCACTACCCATTCCTTCCTTTGTTTCTCTGTGTAAGACGCATGATAGCTAGTGAGCGGATCAAATAATTCTCATAGCAAGAGTCTATAGCGTATTACGTGTCAAGGACAAACCTTAATTAATAGAAATAGATTCCTGAGAGTAATGAACGGGAATTCAATTTCACAGTTGGTTACACTGCCTCGCCTCTGACGAGCAATTCTCGCCAGTGTGTAGATCAGTTGTTCTAATCAATTATTTTACCTTTTCGCCAACAATTTACATTCAGTTGCTAACATCAGCTTCCCACAAATTAAGAATAATGAACACCGCATCAATTTTCATGTTAGTCTTTCCGAATTGAACACCACTATCAAGACATAGCAGTTGTTGAAAATGTAACAATTGAATATTCCAAAGGGCTATTACATGAACATCGCGAGACTTGATCTTATCATTACGTGAAAACTAAATAATTGAATCCTCAGCTCTGGAATTGACTCCTTGAAACTTCGGTGCTGCGCAGAAATGTTGAAGTTTTCTGCAAACGTATCATTGACAATAGATATACAGAGCCCTCATGACTGTGCACCCATAAATTTGTTTGGCAGAATAATCTTCGATGCGATGGAAGCTGTACGCCTGTGAACAGAATAATTTAACGATAGTTCCATCGTAGGATCACTTTGAAAATATTGGGGAATCATTTCCGTTCTAAATACTTTCTAATTTTTAAGAAATAACACCTAGGGTAACTTTTAATAAGGGGAACGTCCGGACTCATCGAGGAAATGGCTCTCACGCTTGTTCTATGGGATCCAGACCCATGAAATTTGGCATACGTATGTGTTTCAGAAAGTAAATAGGGCTCACATTCCAGACTTTTTCTCATATTTGCCATAATTGCGGAGATAATTGGGGAAAAGTAGTTGAAAAATAGGGTATTTTCAAAAGCTATCTCCTCCGAAAGTTATCACCATAGAGCATTGATTTAGATTTCATTGAATGCGCAAAGTGTTAGTGCATAGCTGGACGTCGGCTCATCATCAAGGTCGCAGAAGTTTATTTTTCATAAATTTTCTCAAAAAAAATTAAAAAGTCATGTTTTTTTCCGTTAATTTTTCAATGTAACTGAAAGAAAATGTTATGACTTTATAAAGAAGCCCACGTCTTGCTATTTACCAATTCTTTGCGCATTCATTGAGACCTAAATCATTGCTCTACGATGATAGCTTTTGGAGGAGATAGATTTTGAACTTTTTATCTTCAACTGTTCAGGAAACGCACTTTCCGCCATTTTTCATTTTTTCGAATCCACCCCCTTCTCCCTTGTTTGCCACTCTCACGAAGCACAGAACGTTCTGAATTTTTACTAGCTTGTAAAACAAGGACTTCTGTATTGAGTTAAGCAATAAAATCACAAACAACAAGAATTTTCAGGGGTGGGGCACATGAACTGGCTGGTCGGCGCTGCCTGCTGATTAACCCCACCCCCCTTCCCAACCCCATTTTTTCCACTTCCAATGCTCAGATCGTTCTGAAAATTTGAGAGTATAATGTCGATTAAATTACTGCCACGGCTGTTTTGACTAATTAGGGCTCTCCATTCACGATTGGGTAACATTCCTTGGCCTCCTCGTTCTCCAGACTTGTCCCCATGTGACTTCTTCTTGTAGGGCTACCTTATGTGCGAGTTTATGTAACATATCCAACAAATTTACAAGACCTTAAAAATATCATTTAATATGAAATAGCTGAACTCTCGCATGATACACTAAGGAGCGTAATGGAAACGACGAAAAAAGAGCCCGAATTTGTCAAAACAGCCTTGGCAGTCATTAAAACGACATTATATTCAATACATAGAATTGACAAACCATACAATTGTTATTCTTTCCAATAGAAAAGTTTCAACTCCCTGGCGTTCATAGTTTTCCTTTTATTGACAAATGAAAAGGGCCAGTTACTTCTTGCCTACCCTATAGTATATACTCACTTATCAAAGATGAGTTAACACGGTAACTGCGGCAGGTAAAATTGAAGTTCACTATTCAACTCATTATTTGACTGTCACATTCATCATGAGAATGGGAACTATCGAAAGGTTCATAGATGTTCAAATTTGCACAACGTGTGAAATTTAAAACTCAAGAGCGAACAGTGAAAACTATTATTGAGAAGCGAAATTGCACACAAAAAATGAGGGTGAGGCAGCGTTCTATTAACGATTTTATACACTGCTGAATTAAAATTTGCCCAATTATAATGCTGTCAGAAATGGTAATCAATTGAGAAATTTTTTTACATGAAAATAACTTCTCACACACACACACGGCTAGAACATCAGTGTAAGGCAATATAAAAATGCCTAGTCATTTTAGTATTCTTTACGGCCAACAGGACATTTCAAGAGTTACAAAATCCTAAACTATTTGAGACTGGTAGACGCAGCCGGATGATGTGAAAAACTTCAACCCCGGGCTGTGAGAACTACAGGTATAAAGAATATCAAATGTCGGAGAAAACCAGGGACGAAATCCGGACAGGAGCGCGAGAACATCAGCGTTCGAATTTAAAATTAGCTGCCGAAGTCACAGTTCTCTAGAAAGAAAAAAAGGGACCAGCACTCAGGAAGGACAAAAGCTGGCGTCTTTCTGAGCCCTTAAAAGAAAAAGGCTAATTAATAACAAGAGCCTAAGTCCTTACAGAATTTTCAGAGGCAGTAACGAGCCATCGGTGTATGGACGGTCTACACATCGAAGCAGGGTTATGAAGACTAAATTAACAGTGTTCAACGGAGCATAGCTTTGAACGCATAAAATGAGTTCAGGTTTCAAGCACATCTAACTAAAATGGGAGCTAAGCCTGACAGAAAATCTGAAGAAGGAAGTCATGTGATGGTCAGTGAAAATAAAATTCTGAAGTAATTAATTTGTCTCTATCTAGTGACGAAGCTGCTTCAGGCATTAAATCGATTTCAAAACGTTGAAACGATATCGAAAATGCAAAAGTTAAGAATATTATATGTAATGAATGCATTTGATCTTCGAACTACGAGTAAATTTCACAAAAGAAAACTATTCCAAATAAAACTACAACTCCAAACTCCTTTGCAGCTTTAAACAAATTGCTAATTTAAGCGCGTTTCTTATGTTCAAAGAGAATTAAAATATTTCATATCTAATTTCTAGGTCTTTTAGTACGTTACAGAAATGACTGGTTCTCTAATCTAAACCTCTTTACTTGCCAAAAAACTCCTACAACAACCTTCATCAAGACTTGAACTCGAAAGTTCTCTGTATCTCATTCGATCACACAACATAGGTTGGTTAATAACTGCAGAGTTCGCGATTCCATGCGAGCGACGAGGCATGCTTGGCGAGGCTGCATAGAAAAAAAGGAAAAGAAGTTGCCAGGAAACTACCTAGAACACTGAGGTCATTAAAGCTAAAATTGGACTCATCTGATCTCTTATCTTATCAAATCGAAGGTTATTTGATAAGATTTGCGAATATAGTTGCTTAGCATTTATGTGAGATCTTTTTCCCATGAACCAAAACAATTCATTTCCCATGATGAAGTTGAAATACATTTATATTCTTGAACCATCAATTCAACGGTTCATTAACCAAGAAAAAACCAGAGAGCCCGATTTAAAAAGTGTTAAAAAAGTTGTGAAATCGAGAATTGGAACCAAAAATGCCTCTATTTTCACATATCACAACAATGTTGCTCTTCGGTTGAATTTGACGCTGAAATCTTCATCTTCCAGTACTTGCATTCAAGCCTCAGCGCTGGATTGAACTACGGAAAACATAACTGCCAGAAAAATTACACGCTCCTGGAATTCTCGTGAGTCCAATAACGAATCAGATGAATTTGTTTCACTGGTAAACTTTCCGTAAGACCCACGTAGAGGGTATCCTCACCTCAGTGATCAGAACACACTTGAACGAACATTGTTGGCCGATCACCTCAGTAAAGATTCTGAGAAGAACCCTTGAACGATGAAAAAGGCAAGACAAGGCTCTTTGCGTGAGTGCTGGTCAAGAGGATCTCGAGGCTCGTGCCTTGCTTTTATTAAGCGAGAGCTACTGAATGATTTATGGCAGCAGCGCACAGCAAAATTCACAAGCCTTGTGCTCTAACGCCACCTACAGCTTCGAATGAATGCTAATACGGAATGGTCTAGAAAAGGAATTCTACTTTTTTACGCCTATCGAAATATAATCGTTACATTCTTCGTCGAATTCAACTAAAAGACAAATAAGTATATACTTTGACTAAAATATTGTACTTTGTGGTGACCGATTACCAGCGTCAAGATATCACAACTGTATAAACATACTTTGGGTTGAACATACTTTCTAATATTGAGAAAGCTACAGAAATGGAGAGGAAATGTCTCTCGTGATTTCACAATAATAATATTATTGTTCAAAAACTCTGCATGAGCCTCAGTCGCTTGTCACGTTCATTACCTGCATGACTCAGTGTTGACTTCAGCAGTTATGTTACACTCTACAGCACTTGCACACATGCATTGAAGTACAAACGTACGTATCATTAAGATAAATGTTTTGCCTGAGAATGTATTTCACAGGGCGGGAACTCTCGACAGGAGCGCATTTACAGACCGGCGAGATGGACAATTGCCAGTAACGGCATTTCCCCGAGGGAACCCTTATCTCAATCGCCATGCGGACTCCAAACGATAGCTTCGCTTGCATAGCTCCCGTATCGTAACGATTCTAATCAGAGCGTGATTGTATGTGTTGTGGCTTTAAGAAGCGCAGCTATAGCCATGAGTATTTTTAGCGGGATGATAGCTCACACATACCTGTAGATTAGATTATTATTGCCTCATATAGAAGATACCTTTCCGAAGAAGTAGTGTCCTCTGGTATTATATTTTCAATTGAATGCTGAACTGAAAAACACCAATAAACTGTAAAAAAAGTCTACGGCTGTGTTAAATATGTAACGTTGAATATTTTGAGATGAAAATAATTATGTAAAGTTGGACTGGTTCGATGAACATAGATGGACTGCTACACAATTAAGGCCTTACATTTTGCCATGAGGCTAAGGTCACCGGAATCAAGTTCAGTTGTGCCCTCAGAAAACTTTTGTGTGTGAGGTGCGACGCCACGGGCTGCGCGGTTACAGGGATTATTTTATTTTTACCGTAAATACGGGCATATTTATTACTTAGACTCACTGAATCAAACTGTGCATCAATAATTTGATTCAGAATTAAATAGAGAAAAGACACAAACAGACACAATTTTACTATCTTTAAATCACCAAGCCAGTCACTTCTTCGAAAAACTGAAATGAATTTTTCGATACTTGAGAAACAATATGAACGGAATGTCAATGGAAATAGTCCCAATGAAATATTAAAAGAGGCTGCATGGCTCATTGGAAATGATGTTTCAATTATGTTCAAATAGGACCATACGGTAAGCATTTGACACAATAACTTTACGAATAAAATGGTTAGCCTTATTAATACAAACAATCGCATTTTTTCAATTATGTAAAACTTCGCATGCAACTCAATGAATTAGGATTGAAGTTGAAAAATGAGTACTACTCTCTACCTAAAGATTATGCGTCCAGGCAAAGATTATATCAAAAACTATTTCTCCGATTCCGGAGGTGTTTCAATAAAACATTCATTACTATACCGACGCAGTTATACAATTGTTTCGGCATACTCGTTGTACATTAATTCGTCTAGCCATCAAAGTTAGAGCTGAAGTCCCCATTATGGCGTAGAGCCATTTTAGCCAAAGTGACAAATTTTCTTTTTATTTACGATTTTGCAAATTTGAAAACAAAAGCTACGACACTTCAAAACAGCACCCACTACTAAACGATATTCTTCAAACGTGTATCACTGAGCAATAAACTTCATGCAATAACGCGAGCTACCTAAGCACAAAGAAGCGCATGGCACTCTACGCATCAGTCTTGGATTTCTCATGCGTGTGTCGCAGCGTGTAGTGGACGCATGACTCAATTAACTCGCTGTTCCTGAGTCCAGTTGAGGTTTCCGACTGATACTTAACGATTCAATTTTTATCTGATTTTCTTTGAAATCAGAGGTGTGTCCTAGAGAATGATACTTGTATTTCACATCGATTTCAGAAAAAAAGACAAAAGCAAATGAAATTAGTAGCTTGTGAACAGAACTCCTTGGGGCGTAAAATGAGCAATAGGTTTAGTTAGTAAGGTTTGCCTGCCCTTCGCCGCAGGGACCATGGTGCCTCGAGGGCAGGAAGTGGAATTAAGGTATTGTCGGGTTCATCATCTGTAAATAGGCCTACGAGATTAATTTTTCATGACCACTTAGCCCTTCCAGTTTTTATGTCCTCTTCGTTGTCTCTTTTTTTTGTATCTTCCTCCAAAACATGCTGTTTTGATGACGAGGATATCCTATCGGCACACACCTCTAACATAGATTTTCCATTTTCTCTAAGCGATACTAAATGGTCTCTTCTCTCTTTCTTGAAATTGCCTTTGTAGTGGCTAGCAAGTTTTAAACTAACTAAGATAATAATAACATCTTCCAAAATTACGCTTTATACGTACACTTACTCGTACGTTTTCATGATCGCGTTATCAGGCCTTTTCCGTCATGTTTGAGTTATGAAGGGGTTAACCAGTTCAGGTTAAAGATTCAATTAGGTTGGGCTAGCTTAGGCTAATTCGAATACATTTAACTAAATTCCCAAACGTCCACTCAACGCTGAGCATGCGTCTATCAAACGCTGAGTGCTCACTTAAAATCGATAGCGAGAAAATATATGTCTACATTTAATTTTACATAAACTTTACGCATATAATCTTCGACTTTCGCAAGAACAATTCAGGACTTCAAAGATATTTGAGATGGATCTCAGAAAAAAACCGGACCCACTTTTTGCGATATCTTCAATTTTCATTCTCTAATCACCCCTTCTCTTCAGAATATGGCCGAAGCGGCGCCTATAATCACAAGACCTCAATGGAAGCTCGAGGAGCAAGGAATGCGCCGCGTCAAGTGCTGAGACAGGCTCTTTCTATAAACCTAGGAGACTTTCGTCCTTAAATTCGGATGTAAGAAGCCATCCCCTATTCCAAAATTTGGCAATGGCTACATCACAAAGAAAAACATGGGACTGCGAAGAGCTTCACTGTGGTAAGTAAGATCTGTCCTAACTACTCAGGATGTCCCAGAAGAAAGTTGATAGAGAGCAGAAGAGTCATGCTGCTCTGCTAAGAACGACATGCTCTGTGATCAAGTGAACCGTTTCCTGCTGTTCAAGCTCTCAAGTCGTCGCATGTAAGAAGATTTTTTATTCTAGTCAGTTGAACCAACCTCTCGCATCATGAGCTTGTCCCTAAAAGGTTGAAAAGAAAACATAAGCGGCTCAATAAACAGTCTCATGAATGATTTTATCCGAAACAGCCATTACCTTGTTTTCTCCATCGGGGCCCCCTGGAAAACTGAGTACACGCAAGAAGATAAAACCGTTATTAAACACAGAAGCTAACGTGTTAGCCAGGAAAGGAAATAGCTTTACATAAGAGCAATTTAGCGGTGTGCTATGCCTCGAAAAATATGTACGATCATGAAATGTCATCTCGAACACATGCTCCATGCTAGAGAAGAAATAATGACAGTGTGCCATGTTTTAAATTATGCAGTCAATTTACTTACACCGGAAAAAATTCAAATGCTTTCATCAGCTAATGATTTTTTTGTTACCAGTATTCATTATTCTATCATTAGAAAGCTATACGATGATGATTATTGTCATAACCGTAATACTTCGTGAGAGTCAATTTTTTAAATGTGTAACCATAATTATTTCACTCAAAAAATGAACTAGATACAATGAAAAAAATTAAAGCATCAAGGAACACAAACGTCAACAATAGCTGCTAATCAACACAATTACCAAAGCTTACGTGAACACAAGCACAATTAAATCAAGGCTTTCCATGAAACCATCTCATCACCTTTTTATGCTTGAACGTTAGCACAAATTAAATTTCTCTAATGAAGATATATTTAAAGCAAAAACATTTCTCAGTCGCAAAAAGCACAGAATTTTTAAATTCGATTTCATTATCTTTAAAGCATGGGATAGTTAACTCGGGCTGCTAAATGAGTCCTCGAGCTTCACTAGACGACCTACATGCCGGCGCCTTTTCTCCTCTCCGAGAGACGACACAGCATGTAATCTACAAGCAATCTTTTTCGTCTTATTTCCTCTAATTTCACTGCTGATTGAGGATCTTGATCCATTATGCCAGTTTACGAATTAGTTTTTATGGATTCAATTCTATTGGCGCAATTCACGAACTTCATCTCAAGTTTCAAATATTTTCTGAAGTATTTCATTTAATGTGTTTTAACCGTACATATATTTCAGAGCTCAACTTAAAATTTCATCGACACAGAATTTTGCTGGTGAAGAATAAGTCGACTATTTCATAAGGACGAAACTTGGGCACCAGTAAAATTTCGTGCTATTTACAGTCCCATTGAGCTCACGTTTCGTAAAGTTGAGAATGCATGCGTTCGTATTAACGAACTCCACAATTAGGCAAAAAATGACGAAATTTTAACCAACATTACGGACTTATTAAATACGCAGTTTTCTCTCGAGACTAATTTGCAAAATTCGAAACATGGAGAGCAGAACCTCATTTAGGCGCTGCAGCAGGTGTGTGTGCGGAAAATCTGGGCCGGACGACCTGTACGTAATTTAAATCAGGCTTTTCAAATGATTCGTGATTGCGTCATCCACTAATGTCCTATATCAGACAGGCCTGATAATTACCGGAACTCTTTGATGTTAATTTTGACGTAGTTTCCTTTAGAGCCATGTATAAAGTCAGGAGAACTACGATTTTCCCCTAAACACATGTGAACAGCAATGTCAATAATGAAGGGGAAAATAAGCGGAAGCCGTAGCAATGCAGTTAAACAATTCTGAATCTGAATTCATTAAAGTGTTTCCGGATATTCGTCGAATTCGATCGAATTGTGTGAAAACACAAATTTAATTCAACTTTGTGGATGAATTTGAATGGGAATCAACCAAACAGATTTTTACGAATCGAGTACATATTATGATTGGATTTTTATCATTTTAAGATGTAATCCAGAAAATACGTTTCAATTATAGTCCAATTAAGAAAGCACTTATTTTCTGAGGCGTTTACTAATGTACATTAGAGTTTAGTACGTCTAGAATGTTTTGTTAGTTAAATAAAGATAAGAATGTTCCAGAAAGCTGAAGTTACTGAGCTGGTGGCAACTGCACGCGCGGGTTTGTCACCGTGAATTAGTGACTTTGCTTAATTACTTTGCTTCTGCTTCCTTATAGACGCGCAGGCGCCACTTTATGATGCGAGCGAGGAGCGACCGGGCACTGCATGGCTCATTATGAAGTGACTCTGAATGAAGAATAAACCCAGGGTGCAGTATTTAAAGCATCTTGCTCATCTCTTAACGCTAGGAGAATTACAGTCAGCAGTGCGGGTGTGTTTTGAGAGTATGAAGAAAAGTTCCTGTGACGTACAGTACTAGTTCACTTAGTTCTTACATTGAATTAATTCTGCTCTGGCTGCCTGTAAGCCTGTCCTCGTTTTTATTGATTTTCTTGCTCTCACTTTCGTTAGTTTCTAAAACAGTCTAAATTTTAGTGCATTTCGATGTAAAACATGTGAATAAATCTTCCTCTGGCAACAAATGGTGAACAGTTACTTCTAAATTCATAATTGAACTCTGTTGAGTACACTTGGTTGAAGTGCCAAGCTAATACTGATCGTTTGATTGACCGGTATGTATCACTGCGTTTCAAATTAAGCATTTCATCTCATAGTTGCCGAGTTAGATACCGTAAATGTGGTAAGTGCTGCCAAAAATTTTGCGTTCAACTACTCTTGCTCTCTCGGAGCATATCACCGCCTCGCAGTGGTGCACGCTGAAACAAAACTGAGTTCTTCTATGAATTTAAAGCCCCACTCAATATACATTTTCCTGAGCTATATAGGTCAATTAACGCACGCCCTAAAGTATTAAAATTTACAAACTACGTGTAGAATTATATGATGATCATTCTATGAGCAATAGTGATAGGCAAATTGAGTGAAAACTTGAATCCACTTAAGAGAGTATGGGAATAAATTGCACGAAATTTAATACATAAAAATATCCTGTACAGGAATTTCGACTACACACTGTTTCTGAAAATTCCATGCCCGATGTAAACATAGATTTCGAGCAAATAACATCCAAAATCGCACTCAAATAAACAAAGATTGACATGAGTATCAGCAAAATCCATGTGCAGAGAAAGACTGAACATTTCCTGGCCGAATATCAAATCTACGAGTATCAGGTTGTCTGGAATGTATCAGGTTTCAAGACTCATATGTAGCCTGACTTCAGATTTCATTAGTTCTCGATCCTATTTAAAATATTCCTGTCAGAAAATAAATAGCTCAATTGGAATCCCCCACTTTTCTCTACAATTGCTTGCAGCTTACTCCATGCCTGTGCTCAAAATGCTCAGAACACTTACTGCTGCGGTGTTAAAAACACATCTATCCACTCAACCTGCATCAACTAGGAACATACTCAAAACTCATAATCACCTAACTATAGGAACATTTCTTGAAAAATTACGAAATCGTTTTATCTTGGTAAGAGAAAAATACAAATTTCGATAGCAAAATGTTGAAACCTTAAAAATTCTCAAGTGTCAACATAGGCCGATTTATTTTTAAGTTACTGCTAAAGCGTCAGAGCTGTGTTTGAATCCGGAATGATTTAATGTCCAGCGGTATCTATTAGCGTCATAAAATCAATGGCCCCTAGAGCACGGTGCACGAGAGGGCATCGTAACATTTGATTTTATAGAAAGAACCGATAGGGAACAAATTTTGCTGGACATTAAATAATAGTCGTCACCGAATACCTGAATCGCAAATTTCACATTTAACTGAAGTGACAAGGTCGAACCCTAATTATGGAACTCAGAGCTTAGTCTTATGAACGAGAACTTTCACATTGTATTCTGAGCAGCCGTAAATTTTAGCCAAATACCATGAGAGGCCTATTCTAACTGCCGGGATGGAGCATGTCTATAAGTAACTGATGACCCAGTTATGGGAGGGTCGCACCGGACACCTGACACACGCATCCAGCTGTGGTCACCGACCAGCATGTAGTTAAAGCAAGCCCGCAATCATATCATTTTACACAGGGTGCAGCTGCGCCTTCAGATCAATCTCGCATGTGTCACCAAGGGCTTTTGCTTCCGGAATACGAAAAAAAAGACAAAGTATTAGCAGCCATACTTACGATTCAAGTATTACGGCTCAGTGTCATTTCAAATTAAATTTATTACATAAATAAGAATGACGGAAAAACTCATGCCATTTGTTTTGCAACCTGAAGTAAGAAAATAACTAGTCCATGTTTTGAACCATTTCGAAACGCAGTAACAGCTGCAGAAGTTGACTAGGTTAAATTTAGGAAGTGTGAATTACATTGGGAGAGAAAAATAGAAAACAAAATAAGCAGTTTTCACTTGCATTAAATTACAACGTATCTGGCACAACGATGATGAATTCCAATAAGAAAAGCTTGAAACTTTTAGTGACAATTCGATATAAAAATCAGTAGATCACTGAGTTTGACTGCATTGTCTGCAGGTTCTACTGTTACCACACCGGTTCCTCGTTATCATGCATATTATATGCACAGGATCATAAAAGATTCCTAATTGATTGAGAATCTCCCACTGCGATGCCTCAATTTAGCAAGAGCTGCGAACAATTATTGCAAATTGTCCTCGAAAGAACATGTCACAGTCATTATACTTGATTGTTTAACCCTTTAGCGGGCACACCTAGAAATACTTGAGATATCAAAAATTCCTTTCAGGGTCAGAAACTACATAAATATCTAAGACACTTTCATTTGTAAACATTTTTTCATTTGAGGCAATAATTGCATGCTATGGTCCGTCAATGAAGTAGCCCGTGCGGTCTACCCGCCCGGCTTACGGTGAACCATGTTAGTCCCAAGGAAGTTGGATACATGGAACCGGCGTCAGCGCTCTAAAGTGAAGCCAATTTTCGGTAGCTGTAGGGTGACGGCCCCAGACACGGGGTGGGCATATGCGGGGCTCAGTTTGCTACTGGCACTCGGCGTGGAAGGATACAGCTCATCCATGCTGCGTTCAAGGACTACGTTCTCAATATGCCGAGTTCATGCATTATACACAAGTGCAGTAGAACTTTCAAAAAAGATTCAGGCATATGTTTCCACGTGTACGTACAGAAATTTCATGTATTACAAACTTCAACAAGAATGCATTTCGCTAGAAGTTAAAATTAAAGCACAAAAACTACTTGAGAAAAGATGAATATCAAACTTGCTGCACAACTTTTAAGAGAGATTCCGTTGCAGATAAAATTCAATTTGTCTAAATACTAAAATTGATGGTTTTAGCGGTAGTGAGGCAACAATAAAATTTACTAGTGATTTTGATACATTAAATTTCAAAAATTATTTATCATATGGTTATAAAAAACCTATTAACTCAAATAATGCCGACAATGTATTTTCTACTCATGATGAAGACACTTTGTATATAACATCACTTTGCTGCCCAATATCTGTCAACCTAATGTGCGAGTCAGTCAGGAAAACAGGATTTAAAGGATTTTCAATTCGTATTTAAAAGCATTAATAACTTGTTCCACAAAATTGAAAAACTGTGCATGTGTTTTTTACTTAGGTATAAAATAAATCAAGATCATTCAAGAAAACCAAATCTGTAG